>JACXGI010016660.1:0-15558 GCA_016801175.1 Esox masquinongy
GTGTGTGTGTGTGTGTGTGTGTACGGGGCATAAATACGGTGTGCAAGCCAGGCAGCCAGACGTCTTTCTGGCTGAGGGTACCCAGAGCTCTTGCTGTTGTCATTGGAGAGTCACAGACAACCCGCACACAGTCACACCTCTAGCCAGTTTCATACGATCACACAGACAGACAGACAGACAGACAGGCAGGCAGACAGACACACACACACACACACACACACACACACACACAAACACACAAACACAGCATAGGCCCTGACACCTTTTACATTCTCTCCACTTCACTGCCATCAAAACATACCTCTGGGGATATATGCACAGGCACAGATTTACTGTGGACATTGGCGGAACCACAGAAGGAGGTGAAATGCAATAGGTTTTGGAGATTCGGACCAAAGGAGGTGGAAGAAATGTGAGTGTAATATCTCTGTGTGGGAGTCTATGTCATGAATGTAATATCATGCTTCTTCTGCACTAAACCCAAATGCTGAGATATATCTGTTCAATATTTCACGAATGTCTGGCCTCCGTGTCAAATGGTTGAGGGCACCATGGGGAGGATATTCCTGTTTCAAATGTCTATTATTATAAAGCATCACATACATTAAATTAAAACGGTTGGGTTCTGTTCCTACGAGCAAAACAAGGGAGGTAATAGATCGGAATTTCTGGAAAATTCCATTGATAACGTGAATGAATTAAATATGAGCTCTGTAGGCCAAAAAGTAAAGTTTGGTGTTTAACTTCTAATTTATTAAAACACAAACAGTCCTGTAATCATCCGATTGTCAGAAAGCGTTTGTGAGATAACTGCACACAGGGCTCAAGTATGGTGGAACACTTTCTACACAGTACATGAGGGGAGACATTTTACTTGTCAAATGACTTTGGTAACCATGTGATATTAGTATGAAGACACCTTGGAAGTGTGTGGTATATGGCCAATGAGATCTGTATCCAGGCTCTCTGCATTGTGTGTCATGCAACCGAACAGCTCTTAGCCTTTGGTATATTGGCTATATACCACAAATCCCCAAGGTGCCTCACTGCTTAAACAAAGCCTTGTTCAATTTGTATACTTCAAAATGCTGGCATAAGACTATCACTTGGCATGAACAAAGAAGTAGTCATTCTGAAAATAATTTTCTCTGCCAGTGATGTTAGAGATCCTCCAAACATCCAACAGATTGAAGGTTTTGATAGAAGTATAGAAACTTGTTTAAGTTGAAGGTCGAAGCTTGTTGAGTGGAGGATCTATCAAAATATTAAACCTAACATACAGCTGGAATCCACTGAAATATGCAGGTTAGTCTGATAGATATCTGGTATCAATGCCTGTGCATGAAATAAATCTATACAAATATAACAGTGTTACAGAAACAGAATGTATCTGCCTTACTACAATTAGTGTTAATCTATGTATTGGAATTTGTAGTTTTGTGCTTAACGGGAATTACTTTCAGTATCAAAACCACTGTACCTTTAGCAGAAAATGTTCAGACATAAAAACGACCCACTGATCTAAATAATAACTTCTCAGGTGTGTTTCTTGTAAGAATATATCAAAAAATTTTGCTGTACCTTTGCCTCTCTTAATTGGCTATAAGTCTATACCTTTCACCTTCTGGGAAGTGAATGCTAGCCTGATTAGCGGATATTCCAACAATGAATTTCAAAATGTCAAACTCTCAAGCACGGGAGAACAAAAAAAAAAAAACTTGAAGAAAAAAATGGAACGTTCAAAATGTGTAAATATGAGTACAATTCCATTTAAGAGGGGGAATACATTCGTCAGCCATGCGTATCTGTTGTGATCTGTCACGGTCATGTTTCCATATTGCTCGTGCATATTCACTCTGGCTTTTTTTCCCTACAGGCTTAATACTTGCAGTCACAAGGACTGTAGCAGGACTGATGGAGAGTCGTCTGTTGCCATTCTCCATAAAGCAGGTAAGACCGATGCAGAGCTGAACCCACCAAGTGGAGTTACCTTTCACCGAGACTGAAGGGGCGAGCGGCATCTGCAAAAAGACACCACCTCCGTCTGCCTGACATAACCCTATTACCGCTCCTTTAATTTTTCTGCCATGACACCTCGGAGCGAAATGAATGGTTAAAGGAATGAGTGAACAAAAGCCGCATTGCGTGGAGAAGGGAGGGAAATGAGGGGAGGGGGGGGGGCAAAGGGAAGGCGGGCACCGAAGGAGAGGAGAAACAGAACCAGAGTCCACGGAGCAGTAGACTCTCTGGGTGCTCTATATTATCTCTCCAGCACCACACATCAATTATGTGGAGGTGGCCTTCTCTGATTTACCCTTCTAACTGATCATTCCCGTGATCCGCCCGGCGACACACACACGCACGCACGCACGCACGCACGCTGACTCCCTCTAAAGGCCCACTGGCTGCTTTATGTGCTAGTATTCTCAGCCAAAGGAATTCGGTTCCCTTAATGACAGTAGCGGTTATTTGAGAGAAACATATTCATAGAAATGTGTTTCCAAAGCAGAACTGTGTTTCCAAAGCATGTCCGTTTTATAATCTCACGGCTGAAAGGTAATAGTTTACTTGTCCAAAACACATTCTAAACGCTGATTTTTCAACATGTCATGTTTTATTCAATATGTTAGGGGATTTGGATTATTAATTAACACCGAATAATAAAATAAAATAATAAAAAATAAAAATAATAACATACTGTGTGATACGGTACGGTGCTGTGTGATACAGCATTCATGTTTTTTTTTTTTTCCTTTTCATCTCTGTAAACACTTCCCAGTAAACCTTTCAATTTTGCATGGGGTCCGTTCGTACACACCAAAAATCAAAGCAGTAGACGGCGCAAAGCCCTGCAGAAAATGATGTTTCAATAAATAACTAAATAGCAAAAAACCCCAAAAAAACCCCATGTAAAAACCTCACCTGTTTAGTCAATGACATACAAATCCAGACGTCCTGTACTTCCATGGCCAGATGGTTGTTTGTGTGGTTGGATTCGGTCAAGTACTAGACTAGACCAGGGTTTCGGCGACAAACGCCTCACGTTTCAGATTTAATCTAGGCCGACGACCGAGTCAGCCGAACTTAACCTTACCGCTGAACTAATCAATTAGCTCCGTTGGACAGGTGTGGTGCCTATAGGCATAACACGATCGGTGCGGCCTACGCGGCGCCATAAGAACAGGGTTGTCTGCCCCTGGGCCGGACCTCTGGTCGTCTGGGCAGTCTGCCTCACCTTGGTGTGGAGACCCCGTGCAGCGACCCTTGTCACCTGGGCTTATCACTCTCTCCCTCCTCTGATCCGGACTGCAGCAGTGGCAGCCTGCGGCAGGTGCCGGTTCACAGCGTGAGTGCAGAAGCTGTCTATGTAGCGAGATTAAAGGGGTGGTATCGATCCGCACTGCGCTCATGCATTCTGCATGAGGGAGACATTGTCAAAGAGGCATCTCGGATTTTTCAGAAAAGGGTAAAGAACAGAAAATATTGCTGAACTGTGAAAACCCCCCTAATGTTGGAGTGTTTTGGATGTAAACTCCCTTTAATATCGCGAATTGCCAATGAACTCTCATCGACCAGAGAGATATTAGTCGCTTTTCGATGCTTTTCCTTTTTTGCTTGCTGCCTCCGAATGTTGGTGTTTGTGCTTGAGAATGAAAAAGTCAAAAAGAAAAGAGGAACTGGCAGCTAGAGACAGTCTAATGGCGGCATTGAGTCCGTTGGAGAATGCTCAAGTAGAGTGTGAATTATTTAGAATGTGTGGCTAGTGTGTGCATCATAAAGAAACCCACCCAGCAACTCCACTCAAGAGTGGCCAGTGGTACACCAGGAGCATATAGCAAACCAATCTCTACTTTAAAAAAAATAACGGAATTGGTACAGCATGAATCTGCCTTTATCAGAATGAAGGTTCATTCAGAAAAATATCACATTTACCTAACCAGATCCAAAATGAACAATCCAAAATAATTTGTGAATTTTGGATTCGGTGATTTCTTTTTTTCTCTCGGTTTTCAAAACACGCGTGTAGCGTCAATTAATGAATACCATCGCTGTTTAATACAAATACGTGGACTGCAAAATGAGCCTACTTGAAAAGATCTGATCCATATTCCATAAATTACGGACCGTTGCATTTTTGCTGTGACGACTGATTTTGCTAACATATTTGCAGTAAGCAGATTCCAAACGCTGCTAATGAATCCTCTTCCATCTTTCTTGCGGGTCCTGTATGGTACACGGACGCATGGTCCCATATTGGCAAAATGCCTGTGTAAAAGCACACTCCCGGACTCTTCATCCTAGCAGCACATGTCGATCTCACCTGAACTGCCGTGATAACAAGACGGTAATCAATCTATAATATTCAGAAAGCGGGAGAGGAATGGGGAAGTGACACTATCGGTGAAGGACCAGGGTTATGTCTGTGACACGCTGATCTGTGGGTAGAAGCAGGGCCTTCTGTCATCACAATCAGCTGATATGAAACTGAGCCGCCGATAAAGACAATCTGAAACATCTGGATCAGAGGGTTCACTCTTCTCTTCGCTAGCGTGCGTCGTAGGGACGTATCCACTCACACCACAACTACGGCAAAACAAAGACACGAGCATACGAATGCTACTGCGCACGAACACCCGGGCACACACACACAGACAGTCTGACATATTGTCCGGGGGAAGCATTAGCACACATGTCAACATGAAGCCATACATTAAGAGATGAAGGAGAGCGGAGAGAGTGGCGTTTTACACCATCAAGAATCAAAGCATTTAAGTAGATTGTACACAAGCACGTTCTGGGAGCTTGATCTGGTTAATCTACACATGGCTTGTTGTTATTAAACTGCTAATACAGAGGATTAAAGGATCCATGAGAACACAATCCCCTTTGCCGGGCTTTCCTTGGATGCGGAAGGTGGCTTAAATATTAATTAAGCACACTCACACATGTGAACCCCAATGTGCACATACACGGACACACACACAGACATAAACATGTAGGATCACTTACTCTGTCGTACACACACACACACACACACATTATACACAAACACACACGCTCATCTACAGTACAGTAGGCAACAATATCTTACTGATTAATCCCTTTCCTTTTTATTTCTTTTCTTGTTTTGGAAGGGGGAGGGGGCCCCACCGTCACCCCTCCTCCGCCAGGTCCCAAAACCTCATCTGAGGACTGAGTGGCTGTGTCATGAATCACCATGAGAAACAGCTCTTAGGTAATGGCATTCAACAGAAGAGATGCTTTGTGCATGATAGCAACCATTTTTCCAGATAAGCACACAAACTGCAGTTCTTCTACAGTAAATGGCAAATAAGAACAGTTTATCAATGACTTGAGAATAAATCATTTTCTCTGGTTTTAATAAAAAAAAAAAGAAGCACAATAACATACAAATTATGGATGCGGTTTCCTCAGTTTCAGCAACTGTTTCAAGGAAGCTATTTCAGGCCTTTCAAATTTCAATATCTATGTTATCTATGAGATGTTACAAACGGCACCTTTAAATGTACTGTACATTTACATAAAGCGTTGGTGCAAAAGTCAAAGCTTCAGCAGAAGCCAATGGAAAGGCACTGGAGCATTATTAACTACTCACTGAGGATCACATTACCTGACTTTTTTTCAGTGAAACAAGCACTGTAATTTATACTGACCTTTTCAGATGAGTGTGAATGTGCTGTCTGTGTAATTTTAACTGAGTTCCTCAGCAGGTTTCCTGGTCAAGAATTACAGATTCTGAAACCTGAATAGGTCGCTAGTGTTTAAATCAATGAGAGACAGCACCGATACAGTACTATTCCAAATATAAACAAACACTGTAACACAACTGTTACTGCTTCATTTATATCTATCAACATATCTATGTACCTAACTCTCTCTCCCTCTCTCTCTCATATAAAAAACTGTATTTGTGTATATATATATATATATATATATATATATATATATATATACACACACACAACGTACATACATACATAACACACATAAATATGGATATTACTAAAATCTCCTGAAAACACTTATCCAGCTACTGATACTAATACCAGTGTTACTAATGACAATAACAAAAATAGAAACCAATTTGAGCTGTGACAAGTGTTTCAGGAATACAATTTGACTCCTAATGGGTTCTCCGGTAACGCTTTAATTCACTACCTATGTGATATCAATTCCATTATAATCTCATTAAACTATTGCACACTGAGGTGATTTCAAATGAATGTGAAACAGCCAACCATACGCTCCTTCCTAATTGAGCAATAATTTCAACTCATTATTATTGCCCATTATTAAATTAATGAACTTAATGGACTTATTTTCCAAATTGCAAAGACCCCTGGCAACATGTTTTTAATTCCATTAGCCGACGTATTTGAAGAAATGAGGGACACAGAGGTGTACTCAATTAGCCTACCGCTGTGTAAGTCCATCTGCAACGCTGTCCTGCCTGACTGCTGTGTCCATCTTACGCTGACTTCATGATAACCACTTTCAGCATGCAGAGACACCACCGTTAATCTCCAGTTTAAAAAAACAAAATCAGTCCTGTTGCTAGGGGTCTAACACCAAGCTGACTGCATTTGACTAACATTATCACACCTGGTTCAGGCAAAACGGTATATATAGTATGATACAAAAATATGAAAATCACTGATAGCCGCCTGACAAATTTGCACACAAGGAAGCAGTGCATATGCATAACGGAGACGGTGGTCGATACCACCCAAACCGTAAATGACGAGTCCTGATATGGTTATTGAATTTTGGATTTAATTAAAAACATACTCCCGCACTCAGTGTCACAATTCCGAAGCTCCACCGTCAATAGTGTTGGATTAGAAGAGGGTTGCCCGGCGGTTTGTGTACATCACAGCATGAGAAAGAGAAGAAGAGAACCGGCCGTCGTGTTACCACCACATCAATCAGTACAATCACTTTCCTCTTCTGTTCTCTCATCCTCCACACTGAAGGACAAAGGCACCTCGCAGTCCCCCCAACGACACACAGCATCTTAACTATCTCAGCAACCAAAAAAAAGCAACACTATTAGATTTGAAGTCTCGCCAAATGTATGAGTGGAAAAAAAAAGTACTCGAACGGAGGCCTAGGCACCCGAGTTATTTTACGCAACGTCAACAGTTAAAATGATTGTGAAATTATGCTTTGCAGTGCAAGAGAAATTCCTTTCAATTATTTAAACATAGCCCACCGTAACCATACTGTATAAAAGTTTAATTAAGGTGAACAGCTCCGCTTTTTGTTTATCCAACAACACGATAAAGGCCATGTCCTAAAATCCTCAAAGTCTGGGGTTGACATTTTCAACAAACAGCCCACAGGGTTTATGGCGCCATGACATTGTAACTCATTGAAGATAGAATATGTGATTATATTGTAGGAGGTGTCTCAGTTTTGTTTACTGTAAACATCCAGCATTTACAGTGTTTCCACATCATAGTGATAAAAAAACAGATGCATAATTTAAAACATAGCCCAAATGGTCCTCTGAGGTACAGAATAAGCGCTACATGATATCGGTATGAATATAATTGGATATAAAAAAAATTGCTCCCCTGAGAGACTGGCATTATATTCAATAGTAAACCAGCAGTTATAAGTCATTTTGATTTCAAGCTGTCTCAATACCTCTTGTTTTCTCAATATATTTTGCTGCTGCCGAACACTGTAGCACCATGTGACATCAGAACCATTGTAAACTAAAGGAGTTTTACACCAATTTAGTGCATTGAGTACCCAAACACTGTCATTCCGAAGTGGGTCTGGATGAGAGCGAGAACGACTTAGTGCAACCTATGAGACACACGCTACATCTGGGACTCCAATCTATCGTAGCATGAGAGCCTCTATTCAAAAATGCCTCTCAAAAATTCCTCTCAAGCCACTTATTTATTTTTTATCAACCTTTTAAATATCTCCTCCCTCCCCTGCTGTGGTTTCCCAGGTCCATATGATAACAATAATAAATAGGTGTGTGTTTAGATTTGTCCTATTTAACACAAGTGACGGTGTGTTATACACGTGTCTGCATTCAAATGAGATTTTTGCATATCTCCCTGTCCCTGAGAAACCCTGGGGGGGGTCACAGCCAAGGGATCAGCCATCATTTAGAGCCACCCTGGAGTAATTACACTAAACCGTATGGTTCAAGAACATCTACGGCTCGGGGATTCAATCTAGCAACTTTTCATTTCCTGGTCAGATGCTCTGAGCACTATGCTACCTGTGCCCAGGTTAGTGTACACTATGCAGCGTTTCTGTCAAAATAACTGCTCTAAGGTAGCCCTACGAAAGCTGTTTCTTACTCAGTTCTGTTTTATATTTCCCCCAAATTCAGTTCTCTTAACTGTGTTGATTACACTAACTTATTAGTGATAAACAACGACATTTGCTCTTCAGGAGTCCATGCTGATGCTTAAAGGACATATGTGAGGAGAGCATACTTTGAGGAAAAACAGATTGCTAGATATCATGTTAGGTTTGACTTGTTGATTCAAAAGTACGATTGAGCCGGCGATGTCTAATTTGTTTAGCGAGCTATGAGCTGAGATATTGATAACTACAGGTTGTTCAACATCAATCAGTTGCAAGCCCCATGGGACAGTACATACTGCACTTCTGGAAATGTTTAGTCAGTCATTGTTAGACTAAGTTGAGTTGTATTGGGTATATAGTATGTCGTAAAATATTAAACCAACAGAGTGAAGTCATTTAAAAAGAACACTGACTTGCACTTTTTTTATTCAGAGAGAGCCTGTGGTGATCTAACGGCGTAGTACAAAGCAAAAAAAAAAAAAGAATATATAGATCAGCCATAGATCTTACAAAGCGTTAAGGTGATTTTGTAGGATTGTCAGTAGAACCGCGCGATGAAAGTTGACTAACTGTGTGGCTGCTGTCACATTATGCTGAAACATGTATACACATATATTTTGGGGCAACAAAAAAATAGCTGTGTCAACAGCATTGCATTATGTAGCATTTCAATGAGAATTATTTATTGTTACAGGCTCCTCTCCAGAATAGAAGAGGAGCCACCTCGACACCGCTGAATATTTCTCTTTCTAGTCCACCTTAACAGAGGCTTTGGCCGGCACACATTTAGGCAGGTCGGGCAGGCGAAATGACACACTCCTCCGGAGTGCGCCTCTGGGTCACATGGTGGGCAGAACGGACGCAAAACAGCGTCATTTCAATAATCCATTCGCTTACAGGACAACCGAAGGTAAGCGCATGCAAAATACTGTGCGGGTCGCCATTTTAATGCGCGTGCATTTGTGTGACTTTACAGCAAACGTCGACATCTGCCCGCACACAAACTGTACCCGCGCGCACACACACAAGCCCTACAGAGACCAAGCCTGTCTCGGTGTGAAATAAAGTAGCTGTCCTCATCATGCAGGCCCTGTGTATATCTGACCTGAAAGGGTTGGGGGAGGGGCAGAGGGGGAGGACCCAGGGCACGGCCTGAGGAGGCTGGCTGAGAGAGTAAAGAGCCCTCCACTGAGACGTATAAAGTTCCAACGACAATTTACTAGGATTGCTGAAATTGTAGTGTCCACTGGCGGGGTCACGCCATTGGAGCCACTCTTATCTCCTTCATTCCCATTGACACCGCCTCTCGATTAGGGTCATAAATTCCCTGAAATCGGTCAATAACCTATAACACTAATGTCACTCTGATGCCATTAATTTTACTGCTTGGGTGCCACAGTGTTTCTTAACCCTTTGCACGTGGCAGAGGGTTTTACACTCCCCTGGATTGACTGAGAAGAGTATATAACAAGCTTTTAATGGGGTGTGTGTGTGTGTGTGTGCTACCATAAAATAACATGAATATAAAGAGGGTCCATGCAGTAGCTTATTTTACTGGATGTTAAGTAAAATGTAGAGTAAGCGGTACATCACAGAGCTGAGATACGCCCCAAGCCAATGGCTACCCTGGGTCGTACTGCGTATTATTTTATTATCATTGTACAAGGAGATAACTTGATCATTCTAATTGAATAATTGCATCGGAAAGAGCGGAAACCTAATCCGAAGTATAAACACAATCCGGCCAGGACGAGGAGAAGCGAAGCGGGTTCTTTATCATTTGGACCAGGCAGCCAGCGGACATGTTTCTCACTGGCCTGTCCTCTCAGTCGTGTCTCTGTGTGGGAACCGGCAATTCGGGTCATATCAATGGCACCGACGTGTTAGCGATGCTCGGGCCTTCAGTTCCAACCCAGGTGACACCAAGAAGAATGACCAGGGGAGACACGGAATTAGCCACGGTGCGACAGGGCGAGACTTTTATTAAGCTTTGTTCACAGAGCAAAAGTAATTGTAAAAGTATATTCCGAACAAACAGAAAGGGATTTTTTAAAAAAAGGCTTTATAGTGTACCTGTTTGTCTGTATGTGCCGGGAATGAGTTATTTCCTGACAGACAGATTCTTAGACAGATTGCGCTAAAGGGTTTAGACTCTGGCTGTGTCTCCTTGTAAATGACTGAATCCTCTAAATTGCCTGGGAATAGATCCTGTCTCACTCTAAAGTTGAGCTGACACACAGTATGAGCCCAAAGCTTATGAGTTATCCTTCCAATCAGTGTTCAATCATCCATGATGTCTTATCTTATTGATCAGCCTTAAGTATATTGTGTAAGACATCATAAAAGGGGGCAGAATGGTTGAACTTTTGTTCCAGTTTCTCCGTGGATCATCTTTTTCTCTCTAAGTTGGTGCCATAAGCCTCCGTTAATATTTCATTCTCCTAGTCCTTGAGCACAGTGGGGGGTTAGCCGATGCTGCAGGTGAAATGAGGGTTGTGTATTATTCTGCAGAATGCTCTGCAAGGTACGATTTAACACATACCCCAGCATGCAAGTTCCTCATTTCAGTGAAAGACACTGACTCACAGGAGGGAATAGAATGTATATCATCGTACCTGATATAACATTACTATGCTAACGTCTAACGTCAGGCAGTAGAAGGAGCTACAGTTTCTCTCCCTGATCCTCTCTCTCACACTCTCTCTCTCTCTCTCTCCCTCCCTCTCGGCCTTGAGAGGAGAAAAAAAAAACTATTGAACAATCTGTCCGTTAATCACTAAAACAGATTTTATTTTTCCTTTCTCTGGAATGACTGAATTGATGTGTAGCCTCCACAGTGTCGAGACAAAATGGCCGTCCCAGTAACGCCTCACAAGCCCCTGGACAACCTGAGGCATGGCCATCCAATCCCACATCATTAAGGCTAGAGTCCTTTATTGTGTTGGAAGGCATTAAACGGTGCACTGGCTATAGCCCTGAAGTCACACTCCACTAGGAGAAAACAGCGGAAAAATAACGGCACAGCTGGATAATGAGTTTTCCCTGGGAGGTTGACCATGTGTACAAAAGCGCTAATGATAGCAGGTGCAATAAGCGAGTGCGAGGCTTTTACTGCGTCCGGATCTATTTTCCTCAGCTAAACTCGCCAGTGATTTCCCCTGTGTAGGTGTCTTTCTGTAGTTTAAGGAGAGCCCCCCCCTCCTGCTTTCTCTCCATCCACATCTTCATCCTCTTCCTTCTCTAGTATCTAATCTCCTTATCAGCTGTGCAGCTAATATCAAAGAGGACTGCGGTGTGAAAATCCTGCGAGTAAAACCCGCTGTCGGAGTCTAATTACAATTAGCTGGGCTCTGGACCCATTAGGCCCGGGGGGGGGGGGTGCAAAAGCGCAGAGAATTATTGTTAAAGCTACTGATGGCTAATGATCACACACACTAAAGGTATGGGTTCAGATTTGGGATCCCTGCAATTTACCCGTCTCCTCTTCCTTTTACTAAGTCCAAACGCTGCTCTTGAGGCCTTCAGCACTCTTTAAAAAGCTCTGAGGAAATGCGCAATTACAATGATTCCACAAAGTTTTGGAGGACGAAAGTTTTTCAAAGGTAGGATTAACAGTGCTATATTGTTTTAATAGTGAAATCAGACCCCCCCCCCACCACCCCAAAAATATATATATAACTTGTGAATGTAGACGCTTTATAGCACACAGTTTGCGGCGTTAACGGCATACTGTACCATGACACTAGCCCAAGTCAGGGTGCGACGTCAGTAGTAAAGAGCTGCCATGAAAGTCAATGAATAGTTATTAACCACCATTATCCCCAGTTACGAGTAACTTCCTAATGATTCTTATACATCACGTTTCTACGAGTTCCTTTGGAGTGAAGCACTACTTAAACATTCACCTTGAAAAGGACGTGCCTCTCGCTTGATGATGTGAGACCCGCGTTCTTCTCCCCGGGCCACTGTGGTGGACGGCTACCCCGGCCGGAGCGACAGAAGCCTCCAGAGTCATTAGGGCCGCCAGGTAAGTGTTTGGCGACAGCGGCCTGGGGTGGGGGGACGGCGGTGGCATCTAGCGCCAGCTAATGAAAGCGTCTCGGGGACTACTAAAGAGTCTACGTGACACTACTCCCGATTCGTCTGTCTGAGGACACAGATCAATTAATACATTAACAAACGATCGCAGGCACTTCATCTTGCAATATGAAACCGGCGGCCTGGACTTGCTGCCCAGCCTCCTGCCCATGAATGGCTGATCGGGTAAGGCTTCCACACACAATCCTCCACAGATCTAAACGGCCTCCGCTCCGGTCGGACGGACGAAGGACTCCAGGTTTATTTTGTTCAGGTTGAATGTGTATGTACACGCTGCGTCGAAAAATCCCTGGATTTCTTCCTTCAATTGAAACATCCATATTATGCCCGGTCGTGACTCTTGGTTCCCTTGAGTCATTCAAAAACAGACAGTTTCACTTTCAGATTCTGAATTCACATTTTTGCGGGATCCTGACGCTAACATTTAATTACTCACATTTTTGATTCGTTCACAGACACCAGAATAGACTATTCCCTGATCTAAACATCTCTCTATAACAAATACCATCACCGATTGGCTCAGCAACGCCACCTCGCCCCTAACACGTCAGACATTCTCTACCCATTGAGACCCACGTCAATTCGAACATACAAAACAGAGCGCAGGTACAGGTAAAACACACTGAAAGATTTAGTGGCTTCAGCAGCGGGAACTGGCACGGCCACTGTGAACGAGTCGGTTGTGTGGCGGGGAAGTCGACAGTAAAGCGGTGTTACATGCAAGCCAAGCCAGCCATATATCCACTCTGCTCTCCCCATTACTGGGCAGTGTGCTCCGCAGGCAGGGCCCTGCCCTGCTCAATAATTCATGGCATTCAGGGGAGGACAGAAACATGCATGGTTTCTCTCATTTCTCCCCCAACTCGCCCCGTCCTACTAATGCAAAGGAACAGCAGAGTGGAAAGAACGACACACAGGCCAGCCCCCCCCCCCCCGTCCTTTCCGCCCGTCAGGTGGGGAAGGCGGAGGGTTTGGGGGTGAGGAGGCCAGACTGTTTGGAGACGATGCTTCTGGGAGGGGGAGACGGGGCCGGTTGGTGCCCAGGAGTGCACTGCATGAGCCAGGCCTGTCTTTTGTATATACATTCATCTATATCAGTGGGCAACAGGGAAATGTAAGCCAAAGGTAATTGCCCCGGATAAGAACATCTGCTTGGTAAATAAATATTCTAATGAGGGAAGCTCGCAGGTTCCCCCGACTGATCCGGTGCTGACAGGCCTCCGGAGGGACGCCAGGTAATGCTGAACACCTGCGCCTCAAATGGGAGATAGACTTCCCTGGCTCCCCTGGTACAGTAACTAAAGGCTGGGCGACGACAACACACGCGCACGCACGCAGTCTGGCGTCAAATGTTCTCCACATTAACCGGGTTATATAAAGATCACAGAGGTGCCTGTCCGACTGCGCCACCGCCACCGGTGCCCAGGCGGGCCGCAGCGTGGTCGTTGCCACGGCGTCGCCAACACTGCAACCCTCCTCCTCACCCAGGCGCGCTGCTGTGTGTGGCGGTCGCTCACGAAGGGAACATCTGAGATTGTGGTTGATGAAAGAGGAGGGGAAGCGAGACAAGATGTGGCCTCAAGGCGTGCGCGCGCGCGCACACACACACACCTTCAAAGAGGCCTTCTCACTCACAGACCGGGATCTGCCTTCCTCAATTAGCATCAAACCCCGGTTAGCACATAGCACCTCGCAGAAACACTTAATTGCTTTGACTGCTCGGTAGGCCTGTGTCCGACAGTTGGATTCCAGTTAAACTGCAGGCCTGGGGAGGGAATGGGGACTGGGGGAGGGGCTGGGGATCCACTACATGTCATGTTCCTGATTCATAACACTCTTTATTATTCATGCACATGGCTGTCAGTTTAATGGAAAATAAAACAAATTCGGCGGCTCAGAAATAAGGACCATTTAATGGACTAGACTGGACCAGGTAGTGTAGAGTATCTTCCCCTAAAGCCGGTCCCCCCCACCCCCCACCCCCCACCACCCCCTGTAATCCAAAACTCCCAATCGATAGCCACAAGCCCCGAGTTCCCCGCGACGAACCGGACGGATCCCGCATTCGCCCACAGTTTGATAGCTTTATGATAAGAATTACAAGGATCGGAGGGAGAGTCTATTTTTCAAAATCATAAAGATCACCATGACTCGGTAGTGACGGTTGCGGAGCAAAAGTCTGTACTGTAAATTGGAATGGATTGCGAGAAGCTGCAATCTGCATTACTTGACACTTCTCAAAGTGGATGGGAGGAATAGCAGAGGGGATTGTTGTGGTGTGGAGGGAACAGAACAGCACAGAGCAGACAAAACTCATCTCAGTAATCATCCATGATCTCATACACAATTAATCAGCACCTCTGGTTCCAGCACTGTACACACTTACACTGCACTTCATGCATTCCTTCATTTATGGTAATCACGTTTTTGGAGAAGAGCAAAAAAAAAAAAAAAAAGAAGAAAATAGAAAGACTAAGCTATTGTTAATAAAATGGGAAATAAAACCCTTTGAAATATGTTCAAAGAAAAGATCCGTAAACAGTGAATCTAAAACATGGACCCTGAAAGCGCAAGCCACAACCCCAACGGTCTGGCAAACTGCTCTAAAAGGACAGACATTGTTTTACACTGGCTGTACATTCTGGTTCGTTCAATTGTCAACTAAGGTATATTTGCAGAAAAGGAATGGATAGATAAATATGGAAAGGTGAATGTAAATTCCAATACATCTGGGTTGAAGGGCAAGAGAAGTGACAGGCCTGGATAGATTAGGGCTAAACGACCTGGTGCTCTCCCATCAATAAAACAACACATGGAAGTTGAATAACCATCAGCTCAGTTCATGCATGTGGGAGGCACAATGCACACATGCGCACACACACACACACACACACACAGACACACACCAGCGAAAGGCAAATGGAAACATTTCGAGGACAAAATAAACCTGCAATGACTAAATCACTACCAATCAGGTAGATACTCCAACATCTGTATATACAGGCGCAAAAAGAATCTCTCCCTTTCAAATTCTTGCACACACACACACACACACACACACACACACACACACACACACACACACACACACACACACACACA
>JACXGI010016661.1:0-15557 GCA_016801175.1 Esox masquinongy
GAGTCACATGACACCGGGGAGGGAAAATGGCTAATTGGGCCCAATTTGGACATTTTCACTTAGGGGTGTACTCACTTTTGTTGCCAGCGGTTTAGACAATAATGGCTGTGTGTTGAGTTATTTTGAGGGGACAGCAAATTTACACTGTTATACAAGCTGTACACTCACTACTTTACATTGTAGCAAAGTGTCATTTCTTCAGTGTTGTCACATGAAAAGATATAATCAAATATTTGCAAAAATGTGACAGGTGTACTCACTTTTGTGAGATACTGTACATTGGTCTTGTACTTCATCTAATTGGCAGGTTGCTCCGGTTTTCAACCTTTCTCAAACAGCCCAATTCATACTCTTAAAGGAGGTTCAACAAAAATAATGTGATTTGTTCTGCATACAGGTCATTCACACACTCCACTCAGACATTTTCTCTTTCTATTTCCTTTTTTATGTTTTTAGTTTATGAAAGCATTTTACTTATTTACTCATTGCTTATTCTCCATCTTGATTAAACTAGCAATTTTGACTTGCAATTATCTAAAAACATTACATTTTTGTTTGGTCTGTAGGTGCCAAATATAAAAAGAAGTCGAGGTGAATTTAATACTATAGGTAAACTGTGGTTTATGCCTATTTGCATTCCTGATTTGTTTATCCACAAGTTACCTGTGTAATAATGACGTACAGTATGCGCCTACAACCACTTATCATCTCTGTCTCTCAATGGTGCACCTTTAAAACTTGGTGAGAGACATGCCAAACTTCTTGAGTCTCCTCAGGTAGTCGCTTTTGGGCAGTTTTTACAGCCAAGTCTGCTTGCCTGGACCAGAAGAGGTCATCTTTGATGAACACACAGAGGAACAAGAAGTCAGAGGCTCTCTCTACTTCAGCTTGCAGACGTTGAGAGACAGGTTGTTGTCCTGGCACCATGTAGCTATGTCCCCTACCTCCTCTCTGTAAGCAGTCTCATCATTGTTGGAGATCCAGGATGGTGGTGTCATTTGCAAACTTAAGGATGATGTTGGAGCTGTGTTTGGCCACACAGTCATGCGTAAACAGGGAGTAAAGGAGGGGACTGAGAACGCAGCCCTCTGGGTTTCTGATGCTCAGGGTCAGTGCAGAGGAGGTGAGGTTGCCCATTCTCACCACCTGGGTTCTGCTCGTCAGGAAGTCCAGGATCCAATTGCAAAGAGAGGAGTTAAGTCCCAGGGCCCTGAGCTTAGGATCACGCTTAGCAGGCACAACAGTGTTGAATGCTGAGCTGTAGTCAACGAAAAGCATCCTCAGGTATGTGTTGCCTTTTTCCAGGTGTGAGAGGGAGGTGTGTGTCGTCGGGGCATGGCATCGTCTGTATATCTATTGGGGTGGTATGCAAATTGAAAGGGGTCCAAGGTGTCAGGAAGGGTGGAGCAGATGTGAGTTCTGACCAGCCGCTTGAAGCACTTCATGATGATGAAGGTCAGTGCTACAGGGCAGTAGTCATTCAGGCAGGGGATGGAAGGTTTCTTCAGTACAGGAACAATGGTGGTCTGCTTGAAGTAGGTGGGGACTGCTGACTAAGTCAGGGAGAGGTTGAATATCAAGGTGAAAACCTGGTCGGCGCACCCCGAGGACACTGCCTGGAATGCCATCTGGCCCTGGTTCGGAGGGTTCACTCTTCTAAAAGTTCTCCTCACGTCAGCCGTGGCTAGGGACAGAGTGCAGATATCCTGGTCCTCAGCAAGTCTGCAAGAAGGAATGGTGTTGGTTGCCTCAAACCGTGCACAGAAGGTGTTGAGCTTGTCGGGGAGAGAGGCAGCAGGCTGGGCATCATTGCTATTTCTCTCTTTGTAGTCTGTGATGTATCTCAGTCCAAACCACATGTGTCTGGGGTCAGAGCTGCGGTAGTTAGACTCCAACTTATCCCTTTATTCAGTTTTTGTATCTCTGATGGCCTTCCGTAGGTCATATCTGAACCTCCTCAAAGCCTCAGGTCCCCGGAACTATAGACAGAGGACCGTGCTCTGAGCTGAGCAAAGACAATACCATTAACCCAGGGATTTTGGATGGGGAAAGTCATCGCATTGACCCTCGGGACGACATCATTAATGCACTTGGAGATATATGCTGAGACAGAGTCTGTGTATTCATCAATGTCCCCATCAGCCACAACACAGAACATCTACCAATCTGTTGTTTCAAAGCAGCCCTGGGGCCTCATGTATCAATCGTGCATACGTACAAATATGTGCTTAAACCATGAGTACGCTGGTTTTGATGCAAAGGTTGGCATTTATCAATGTTGAACTTGGCGAGAAAGTGTGCATATCTCAATACAAAGTTCAACTCATGCGTATACATGCACAGCCTAGCATTTGAATTGAAGTAGTGCCATGCTATTTCGGTAAAGCTGGTAGAGGAATGTCCACTGAAACACATGGGAAAAATTGTATGAATAGAAATATGAATAGCCTACAGGAATGCGCAAACTGTTTTCTGCAACATCGTAGGCCAATAGGCTGCGGATGTAATTTAGTGGACATTACCTTGGTAATTTAGTGGACATTACCTCTAGCTAACTACCTCCCATAGCATATGAATAAAGTAGATAATTCGCTATCAAATAGTGGGTTTTTTAAAACCGGCAACAATGTTAGATGTGGTTAGGCTAACGTTATACAGCTCCGGAAAAAAAAGACCACTGCACCTTATTCTTTCCTTTCCAAAAACGTTGAAAAGGAAGGTTTTGAATGAGGAACAGAAGGGTTAAAATTGAGAGACCACTGCACCTTTTTCTTTCCTTTCCAAAAACGTTGAAAATGAAGGTTTTGAATGAGGAACAGAAGGGTTAAAATTAAGAGACCACTGCACCTTTTTCTTTCCTTTCCAAAAACGTTGAAAAGGAAGGTTTTGAGTGAGGAACAGGAGCGTTCAATTTGCTTAATCGTTGATCTCTTGAAAAGTTATCCCACATTACACGTAGTTCCACACATTATTTAGTTCAGTTCATTGCACCACATCCTTGTGAGGTATTGTTTGTATTTTTGCGACATTCTAGTCTGAGATCAGTTGTCCTATTTTATAGCCTTTCCATGCATTAATTTGTTTTGTCCACCCTCACTGATAACGTATTTGCCTATTCCCAGCCTGTACTTTTGCCTTTCAGAAATCCTGACATTGACCTCTTGCCTGATCTCCCAGATTACATTGTTACCTGGACTGTTACCTGACTCTGATTACCTGTTATCGACCTTGGCCTTTTTTTACTACGAGTGTTGCCTGTCCCTCATACTTTTAATAAGAACACATTCGCACTCTGCGATTGAACCAATATACCAGCCTGAGTCGTATTCTTACACACAGAAGTGTTTTGGCTGTAAAATGATTAAAACCCTAAAATGTGTTTGCCAACTGTCCTGTTATTTCAAACTTTGTGTCAAACTTTTTGTTTTTACTGTACAGTCGATCACCTGCGCAGTATATGGAACAAAGTACATTTTCTTCACAACTGCAGCACTTTCCATTCTCTCCATCCTTTCCATCCATTTTTCTACCACATGGTCAAACGTTTTACATAACTGACACTGCAGAGGCTTTCTCTCATACGCAGCAAATGTCATTCTGTATATTCCACATTTACATGGTTCGGAAGATACACTTTATCACACGCTCAGTAAATAGACTTTCCCTCCTCTTTCCAGTCACAGTACAGTTTAATTAATATGCATTAATTGCACCTTGATCCAAGAAACTTCTATATCAAATGCAAAATCCTCACACTGATATTGTGGCACACAAATGGCTGTGTTCAGTTGCAAAACAATTTTGAACGTGGCAAATATATTTCATTAACAGAGCTGATAACATGATTTCTAATTGTACATATCGGAGAGGCATGTTCATTCTGCATGTTGCAGAGGCATGTTTGTTCTACATAGGATATTTCATGACGTCGATATGTTCCAATATCTTGCATCCTGCAGAAAGCACCCCATTTTTACATGTCTGTCTTAATAATCTGGAAAAATTACACGGCACTACTGCAAGTCCACAATCAGTAAGAGCCATTACAAAACCTATTACAAAGACTATTGAATGCCACACAATATGAGTGTGACAGAAGTGATTTGCAATCATGTTTTAGCCTTTACATGAGTACTGACTAAGAAGCCCTTTTGAATACGCTGGTATAGGGTATTCCTCTTTTGTTTGTTGATAAGTGCGGAGACTCTTAAACTCAAGACTGGGGTTCATTCCCACCGACAAAAATGGTGCCCAAATGCTGGGAAGGTCTCTCAGCTGGAAACGGTTGTTCCCCGGATGATGTCACATAAATTAATTCGAATTTTGCTGCAGCAGTTATATTAGCCCTGCCTAATTCCGAATGTTGACAGGAGAAACTTTTCAAAGATTAAATAGTTTTCAAAACAGTCATGTTTTGAGACAATTTCTTACTGTTAAAAAATAATTCTAAATTCTTCTTAAATATTTCATAATAAGTTCAAAAGATATCTCAGTACGCACGCTACATTTCTGATGTCCGTGCACTTTGTTAGAATATCAGTGTAAAGTTACGATTATGGTCTAAAACAGTGGCCCCCAAACTTTTTCAGTTACTGTAACCCTCATAAGGATTTAGCCCTGCTTGGAGTACCCCTGAAGTACCCCCTCATATTAATTTCACTAGTAAGCCTATGGTGTCATGAGTGTTTTCAAATACCCCCTGTGGAGAGGCCAAGTACCCCCAGGGGTCCTAGTACCCCTGGTTGGGAACCACTGGTCTAAAACATGTTGGTCTGAAACCAGTTTCCTAAACTAATATCTCAAAATTAAGTGTTACTAGATTTCATTCTTAACTATCTAATTATTATTTCCTTATTTGTTTGTTCTCGCAAATTCTAAATCAAACAATTTCAAAACATATAGTTTAATCACTGACATAAACACTTATGGTCACTTCCTAAGATTTAGAAGGGTTCTGTGCAGAACCTTTAGGTTTCCAAATAATTTTGCTTCCCTTCCAATCATCTAAAGAAGACTTTCTTTTATAAATGGTTCCTATGTGGTTTTATATTGATCTCTAACAAAGAACCCTTCCAAAATGGGTTTTAAGACAAACATGATTCTTAGTAAAACCCCACCCCTTTGCAAAGGACCCTTTTCTATTTCTTATTTGAGTATAGCCTACATGATTTGTTCTTATGTATCTCTTTGAATTGACCCTTCTATACATGCCTATATGTTCTCCATGGCCACAAGGCACACACCTCCCTTTTTATTGCTAGAATTTCTAAACAGCTGGAGGCACACCTTTTTCTTATTGAGCTCCATTTTTGTTGAATGCTCTTCCAATCCGTGTAATAGACAATGACTCTGTCTCAGTGTATAATTTTTTTGACCTGCTAGCCACCCCCAGAGCCCGCTCTCCTACTTTTCTATGGTGTTTTTCCTGGCTACTGTGGTTCAAGATGTTATCATTTGCTCTTTGGCTGGGCAGTGGCATAATTACTTTGTGATAACTGCTGAAGTAAAAACAGCATAAGAAAATGTTTAGCCCAGTGGCAGCCATGTCCTCCAGCTTCTATGAATTACCCCTTCAACCTGGTCCATAACCCCCCTTTCCTGCTCAAGGAGAAAGTAAGGTGAAGTACTTTATTTCCTTCTTCAGGAAACTTGGATTATTAACATAATTGTTGGTACCCTTTCGGTTGGTCACTCTGCACCACACTATGGTTTTATCTCTTCACTCCTGATGTCGGCCCAGCAGACATTAGGGGCATATACTATATCGTACATCAAGTGATGAGTCAGCCCTGCCGAAAATCTCCCATATCCCACCCATGGGTGCAGCCTCCACTCAAAAGTCATAGATGCCCCCCGGATAGCAGGTTGAGATAACCAGCAAGACATGTTGCCTTAGCAACGGCAGATATGCTCTGCTCCCTATCAGTATGGAGCTGACCATAGGCAGAGGGTGAAGACCTGCTTATACATGTCACCACAGTGTTGTTGTCAGTCCATACCAGCACATGGTGGCTTCTCAGCAAAATAGATTAGTTCAGTGTTATTAAGACTGTAAACAGCTCCAAGAGATTGAGCTGATTAAATGTTACTATAACTTCAGAATTTCTGCTGTTGAATTGAATAAAAATGTGTACACCCATACAAAAACAGTAACTTTCATTGGAACATTTGATATTTGGAGCATGTTTCAAAATTTATTATTTGAAAAAAAATATAATTACTATATATATATATATATATATACATACAGTATCTCACAAAAGTGAGTACACCCCTCACATTTTTGTAAATATTTGAGTATATCTTTTCATGTGACAACACTGAAGAAATGACACTTTGCTACAATGTAAAGTAGTGAGTGTACAGCTTGTATAACAGTGTAAATTTGCTGTCCCCTCAAAATAACTCAACACAGCCATTAATGTATAAACTGCTGGCAACAAAAGTGAGTACATCCCTAAGTGAAAAAGTCCAAATTGGGCCCAGTTAGCCATTTTCCCTCCCCGGTGTCATGTGACTCGTAAGTGTTACAAGGTCTCAGGTGTGAATGGGGAGCAGGTGTGTTAAATTTGGTGTTATCGCTCTCACACTCCCTCATACTGGTCACTGGAAGTTCAGCATATCACCGCATGGCAAAGAACTCTCTGAGGAACTGAAAAAAAGAATTGTTGCTCTACATAAAGATGGCCTAGGCTATAAGAAGATTGCCAAGAACCTGAAACTGAGCTGCAGCACGGTGGCGGGATGAGCCTGTCAGTGCTCTAACCATACGCCGCACACTGCATCAAATTGGTCTGCATGGCTGTCGTCCCAGAAGGAAGCCTCTTCTAAAGATGATGCACAAGAAAGCCCGCAAACAGTTTGCTGAAGACAAGCAGACTAAGGACATGCATTACTGGAATCATGTCCTGTGGTCTGATGAGACCAAGATAAACTTATTTGGTTCAGATGGTGTCAGAAGCGTGTGGCGGCAACCAGGTGAGGAGTACAAAGACAAGTGTGTCTTGCCTACAGTCAAGCATGGTGGTGGGAGTGTCATGGTCTGGGGCTGCATGAGTGATGCCGACACTGGGGAGCTACAGTTCATTGAGGGAACCATGAATGCTAACATGTACTATGACATACTGAAGCAGAGCATGATCCCCTCCCTTCGGAGACTGGGCCGCAGGGCAGTATTCCATCATGATAACGACCCCAAACACACCTCGAAGATGACCACTGCCTTGCTAAAGAAGCTGAGGGTAAAGGTGATGGACTGGCCAAGCATGTCTCCAGACCTAAACCCTATCGAGCATCTGTGTGTCATCCTCAAACGGAAGGTGGAGGAGCGCAAGGTCTCTAACATCCACCAGCTTTCGTGATGTCGTCATGGAGGAGTGGAAGAGGACTCCAGTGGCAACCTGTGAAGCTCTGGTGAACTCCATGCCAAAGAGGGTTAAGGCAGTGCTGGAAAATAATGGTGGCCACACAAAATATTGACACTTTGGGCCCAATTTGGACATTTTCACTTAGGTGTGTACTCACTTTTGTTGCCAGCGGTTTAGACATTAATGGCTGTGTGTTGGGTTATTTTGAGGGGACAGCAAATTTACACTGTTATACAAGCTGTACACTCATTACTTTACCTTGCAGCAAATTGTCATTTCTTCAGTGTTGTCACATGAAAAGATATAATCAAATATTTACAAAAATGTGAGGGGTGTACTCACTTTTGTGAGATAGATTTGTATATGGGCAAACTTCTCATGATGAGGCTTATTCTTGTTGCAAAAAATATTGAATTAGCAATGTGATTAAGACTATCGGCAATAGAGTTTCAAGAAGCACAGGGTAAAGAAATAAATAGCATTTCACAACAGCCTGGCAGCATGAATCGTCAGGAATCATCTTGATCTGCAACACAGTCAGAAGGACTTTGGACAGGGGCAGCAATGAGTCTTTTGAGCCAAGACCTCATGTCCTCCTAAGTTTAAATGGAGCAGGAGAGTGCATTCCTTAGGTTTACAAGGATTTACAGTGGAGAAGGAAAACTGACCTTACTCTTCCGGCACAATAATACAGCAGCTTAATACCTTGGGGCTGAGACAGCGGGGTCCAGTAACACTTTGGCCCTATTTGGGGGAGACCCCAGACAAGGCCCAACAGGCAGGAAGTCAATCCACCCACATTGCCAAGCATCAACCAAAGGGACGCCAACCAACTGCAACCACCCTGATATGAGGGCTGAATATTGCCAGCAGAGTTCACCCCAATTGCACAATGGTTGCAACGGAGAGACAACAACAAGCTAGTGACTCCGCTCCCGAATTAGAATTACAATTAGAAGGTCTGCATCTAGCGATCTTACGTGTAGGTAGGTATGGCTGGATCAGTTCAGAAAAGTAAATAGGAACAAGTCCATGTATTGCTTTATAGGTTAACAATAAAACCTTAAAATAGTACTGGAGTAATTTGTTCAAATATTTTAGTTCTATTTAGGATTCTAGCAGCCGTGTTCAGCACTAGTTGAAGTTTATTTATTGATTTATCAGGGTAACTGGAGAGAAGAGCATTGCAGTAATCTAATCTAGAAGTGACAAAAGCATGGATTAGTTTTTCCGCATCAGTATTTGATAAAAAGTTTCTGATTTTTGCAATGTTCCAAAGAATGAAAAAAGCAGCTTTTTTATATTTTATTTGTTCATCAAAGGAGAGGTCAGGGTTGAGGGTAACACCAAGGTTTCTCACAGTTTTTTGGGATACGACCATACAACTGTCAAGGTTCACTGTAAGGTCTGCCAACAAAAGTATTTGTTTCTTGGGTCCAAAAATTAGCATTTCTGTTTTTCTTGAGTTTGAAACCCTTGTAGCCCCCTTAAGTATCTGGCGATTTTTGTCCGGATTTTACGACTTGGACATTTTGGGTCCTACAATTCTGTTAGAGGTATCAAGTAATTTTATTGAAACCATAATAAAGTTTAGTTTTAATGTGTTTTTCTGATACCCCCATGCCTTTACTCTCATATTACAGTGATTTAGGCTGAAACAAAGAAATAAAATTAATAATACAATGTAAAAATGGGTTCCCCCCAAAAAGTTGGGTTCCACTCCCTTGATATAGAACTCTTTTTCAAGAATTTTCATATAATTTCTGATGTGTAATTACATCAAACAGTCATTAGCAGCGGACCGGTAGTGCAGTTTGTATTTACTTCTCGTTATAAAATCAGTAAGATACCCACATTTTTTCCAAAAACCAAAGAACATCCCCATAGTATGTTGACAGAAGAACATTTTTACATCATATTTATAATACATATTACGTAATACGGTGCTATTTATCATAAATAGCAATGTACTTGTAATCCGGGTGGGTCTACACAGTTGCCTGTCTAAGCTGAATGGTCATTGTCGTCGCCTGGTAAAAAGTTTTCCAGGTCAGAATAACCTTCCTCGGCCTCTTGGTTATGTTAAAATTTATGTTCTAAAACGTTTTGGGTTGAAAACAAAGAGCTAAGAATGAAACTAAAACTGCGTTGGTACTCGCCAATTGAGCTGTGGCTATGGAGTGCACCATTTTGGATATCTCCAAGTAACCATGACCCTTAAGCCTTCCCATCATTCCTACATCGTAACGGTCATGTTTCCAGGTGCTATGACATAGTAGAAATGCCATTTATGATGGGGCAACAAGGATTAGACTGACAAACAAAGGATAAGTTGAATTTCCCATTACATGACGTGCGTAATGGTGGCCAGTTTTGTTGCAGGTCTATTTTTGCCTCATGCAGGCTGTGATCCTCACAGGAACACAAACTATGTACGGATCGCTTTGTTAGAATGTCTAGATATTAGCTAAGGAAAGCCGTACGATTCTAGTGATTACCGTTTTGGATTATTATAGAAATGTACACTATCCTGTCCGTTGGTGGCCAGTTTTGGTGGAACTCTACTTATGCCTCACACAGGCTGTGATCCCCATAGGAACACAAACTATGTACCGAACGCTTCGTTAGAATGCCTAGATATTAGCGAAAGAAATACGTACGATTCTAGCGATTACCGTTCTGGATATTTGTAGAAATGTACACTATGCTCTACTTCCACAGATCCGCAGATCGAGGCCTAGACAGGTAAAAGCAAGAAATTCTCCATCATCCACTTCCTAATATCTGAAACACATGTGTACAAAGTAGCCTATTTTGGGCTTCTCCATGTTTCATCGAAATATACAGTACAACTGTGTGTCATCAGCATAACAGTGAAATTTGACATTGTGATGACATCACCGGATGACATCACCCAGAGGCAGGCTATATAGTGAAAACAATAATGGTCCCAAAACCGAGCCTTGAGGAACTCCAAAACATACTTTTGACTTGTCAGAGGACATGCCATCCACACATACGAACTGATATCTTTCAGATAAATAAGATTTAAACCAGGCTAGAACGTGTCCACGTAGCCCAATATGGGTTTCCAGTCTGTCTAAGAGAAGGGAGTAATCAATAGTGTCAAAGGCAGCACTAAGATCAAGAATCAACGGAACGGATGCGGAACCTTTGTCTGAGGTCATTAGAAGGTCATTTGTTACCTTCACGAGTGCAGTCTCAGTGCAATGATGGGGTCTGAAACCGGACTGGGCATTTCATATGTTATTTGTCTTCAGGAAGGCATTCAGTTGTTGGGAAACACACTTTTCTAAGATTTTTGAGAGGAACAGGAGGTTAGATATTGGCCTATAATTGTTTAATATATTTGGATCCAGATTTGTTTTTTTCAGAAGAGGCTATATTTCTGCTATTTTCGGTATGTTTGGTACACAGGATAGGGAATAATTAATTACAGTATGTTCAACAGTGGCTGTCCTAGCACAGGAAATAGCTCCTTAAGTAGTTTTGTTGGAATCAGATCTAGTTGACAGTTTGTGGGTATAGAACTCATTACTAATTTAGTGAATGTGTCAAGCGATACAGGTTCAAAAAAAAATTCAAGTGACACCAGGTCAGAGAGGTTCTGGGCATTCTCAGGACAACTGAGCTTTTGAGGACTATACCTACAGCCAATGTTCCCTCTAATTTTTCATGTGTCTGGGCATACACAAAAACTCACTGAGTACACTGTGAGCAACATCAGACGTGCACGCTGTGGCCACATACCAGTATCACACCTGTCCAAAACCCGAGATCATAGCAAGTTACATGGCTTATTAAAAGAATCAAATTACAGCAGTAATTTCCGTTAGTTTACTTTTAATATAAGTGATTTGGCCCACTTAAAATGAAAAAGACAAAAATCTTGTTATTAATGAGCTGTGTAGTGTGTTATAAGTCAGTGTGAGGGTCCTGCTCTGGAAGAATTGAGACATGTACACCTTTCAGAGATAGAAATTTTGTTCACATTAAAACATTCACATTTTGCACAATGACATGTGTGCTGTAGCACAAGCATGTGATGCAGTGTAAATTCCTGTAACTCTTTGGCGAGTAGAATATTGTCGATGAGAACTTTAACTTGCTCGGGGTCAGATTTCTTTTTGTGTGACACCTCGTTCCTCTTCTCTCGGTCTTTTGCGCTCTCCCGCAATAATGTACCAATCCCCTTACCCATCTTGAGTCTTCGTACAATTCCAACAGCATTCAAATGACTTTTCTCCTGAATGTGACGCTTGAGGTAGTCCAACTTCCATTCAGTCCACATCCTTCCGAAAACTCGCTTGCTACTTTGGCTTCGCAGCATGTTTTGCAGAGCAGACCTTTCTCACTCGAAAAAGAAAAAATCTCACTTAGTTTCACCGCTTGTTCTTCTGTTTGCACACACTCAGACAGCCATTCCATCTTAAAAGAACCGCATTTCTTTTTTACTTTGGCTTGGTGAGTGGATGTGCCACTGCCCGTTCGTTTTGCCATAATAAGGGGTTAGTAGCATTTGCGTCTCTTAACTCCGCCGCACTGTTACCTAGCTAACCTGCAAAACACCGGCGCCGCGGCGTGTATGGGCAGGGCACGTCAATGACATTGATTGGCTGCGTAAGTGAACCGCATCATATCATTGGCTGGACAGCTGTCACTCATTGAGTTACTTTGCAAAATGATACAGAATAAATTATTTGTTTAATTTATTTACAGTTCATGTTGGATTTTATTTTATGTGCTACATAGATTTTCTTGTGCGCGGAGAACGCTTGAGCAGTGTGCAGTTGCGCAAGCGCGCAGCTTAGAGGGAACAGCTCTACAGCTCTGGAAAAAAATAAGAGACCACTGCACCTTTTTATTTCCTTTCCAAAAAAGTTGAAAAGGAAGGTTTTGAGTGAGAAACAGAAGGGTTAAAATTAAGAGACCGTTGCAAACTGAACGCTTCTGTTCCTCACTCAAAACTTTCCTTTTCAACTTTTTTGAAGGTATGATTGTGGCAGTGTGTTGGACCTCAGACATGTTGGACAGAACCCAATGATTCATTTATGGCTTCAAAGGCTATTTGAAGAGGCTCTTTGGACATTTCCATATGAATATGAATGTTGTCCTGCATATTTTTGAATTTGATTAAACACTGGATGTTGTGCAATGTTTAGATTAAATGGAACAACGAATCATTAAAATTGATCGTATCATGTCATTTTTGACAATGCCTATAAAAGGCTGTTGCACAACTTGCTTCAGAGTCTTTCATAGTTCATGACATTTACAACAGCAGCCTGTTTGCTGCTTGGTATTTCTTTTGAAGGTTAGGCTGACAATCGCAGGTAATTGGACTGTTACTTCCTGTATCAATATGGGATGTACAGACCACAGTAAACATGGGGAAAAAAACAAGTTAAACAGAAAAAAGGGTTCCAGAAAAAGGGTTCCAAAATGGTTATTTTCAGAGTGATAGGCTTTCCTACCTAGAACCATTTTGATTTTCAGGGTTCTTTGACTTTTCTTTCGACATGCACATGACATGACATGCACATGTTGGGTTCTTGTGCCTGTCTGTACTCATTACAAGCCAACGCATTGTTCGCTTGGTGTCACTGCCAGTATTGCACCCATAAGTAACTACAACATATCTCCCTGTTGTACGCAATGTTTCCTTTTACCTTGCTTACAAAATGTAACAACAAACAAACCTTTTGCGCTAACTTTGCAAAAATGCAAACATACGTTTACCACAGCTTGACTTGGGATAAAATAAGTGCAGGAACTGCCAAATCACACATTAGACTATGTTCATGAAAATGTATGTGTTAATAAGGCTTGGTTACTGGTTTACCAGTAAAAATAGTTAAGAATTCATGCTTTCTACTAAATCTGGATATTCTATAGAGCAAAGTAACTATGTTTAATTGTACAGTACAATTGCATTTCCATAGCTATGGTTTTCAATATGCGTCACAAATCAATTGGCATTTTTACTACACTTATCTAAAAAGACTAGGCTATAAACCTGCATTATCTTCAGCTACATTTCTCAAATACACAAACATTAGCACACATTTACCAGTGGTAATAGCTAAGAATTCATGCTTTCTCAGCTCTCCACTACATCTGGTTGTTCTATGAAGGATGCCATTGTTTGTTGTACGAAATTTTCAGATGTTAGCTTGAATGACAGCAAAGTAACAGCATTTGTGTTTGTCACGTTATACAATATATTGTTGGCCACGGATCTCAATAGATAATTCCAGAGGCATGGTTTATAATAAGCAAGACTCAAATCATTTGCAGTTATAAATGACAGTAACTCATTGTGCTTATTGTAAAGTTAGCTAACTAGCCGTATCCTGCCTACTGCAGTCTTAAAGAGACCGTAGAGTGGAGAGGAAGGACAGGGACTATGGCAGAGCGGGAAGTTACGGCTTTAGAGTAGAGCTATTTCCGGAAAAGGAAAAATGTTGACACCTTGTAGACTTATCAATGTCTGCTGATAGGAACATCACTGAAAGACATAAAATGGCTCTATCAATCAAGGACAACCACGACGACATATAAAATTGACTTGTAGCGCAATGATTACACTAATTTTTCAAATCTCGCTTGCCCTTAGCTACACACAGTGACGTAATAGTATGTACAAAAATAAGCCTTGCTCCTCCTGGCCAATTATGTGTGAAACATGTCACTGCCCTAGAAATCTCTAAACCACGATACACACCTCCTAAGGTCTCCCAAGTGAAGTGCTCCTTTAATCAATGTTTGTACTGGAGGGGGAGTGGTTTCTGCTCTGCCAGACAGTCATCATTTAGTTTTAGTACTAATACCTCAAGAGTTCTTTAAGAGGCAGCATCAGTGGCATTCTTGTCATCCTGCAGTTTTGTCACCGATAAGGAAGACACTTTTTGTAAGTCTTAAGTAAATGATTATAATTTTCTTAAATCTTGACCTCACCCTTTTTAAGTCTCCTACCACTTACCAATTACCTTGACCTTATCTTCACTAGATGAAGATAAGGTGTCCCCACAATCTAAAT
The DNA here is from genome assembly GCA_016801175.1 of Esox masquinongy. NCBI lineage: Eukaryota > Metazoa > Chordata > Actinopteri > Esociformes > Esocidae > Esox > Esox masquinongy. The sequence continues at coordinate 14,428 of JACXGI010016661.1, forward strand.
TCAACCTTTTCCAGGTCTGATAATTACATTGTTTTTTTTCTTCTCTATCTTTCTACTCCATCTCTTCCCAGATGGTCATGCACTCACACAATCTTTACGCTCCCTTATTCTCTCCTTCCCTTCTGCCCCATGATGAAGTGACTCATTGCAAGCTCAGAGAACAGGGCTGCACATAGCTGAGCAAAAATTGAGGAGAAGAAAAACTCCAGATGATGTACATAACATTCTTTCACTCCCTATGTTTTACCTTTCCTTCCTCTATCCGCTGCAATGCCTTTTGCAGCACTTCTGATACTAGATTACAATGGATTATAGCTAGATTTAAAGGCTGTAACGTCACCAATCAAATCCACTCCAGAGCCTCCCCTAAAGTGCTCCACCTCGCCAGAGTACTAACCACTGGTCTGTACCACCGGCAGTCGTTTTGAATGGACCCCACTCCTGCGCACCTGGTCCCCGTTACCAATCACCACGGACCCTATTTAAATTCTCACTTGTTTTTACCCACTGTGGATTATTGTTTGCATTCTGTTATGTGTGTTTGTTTGCCTTTTGCTTTAACATAAAGATTCTATCAGTTTTGCTGATCATTAACATGTTTTCCTTTTTTCATCCTTTGTGCTCACTCCCCCTTGCACCTTACAAAGAACTAAATTATTTGCAGTAAAACAGAAAAAGTAACTACAAGAGACATATGTAATGAAAGATAGAACAGTCGGCACATTTATCACAAAATTCACCTAAATGAAATTAATTCAGTTATACATTACTTTTACAACAGCAAATACATTTCCATTATCTCTGTATTCACCATATGTGTTCACAAATATTATGAAAATATAGTACCTATGTAGCAAGCTATTGAAAGAAAGGCTGGCTTGAGATGTAATTCCACCTTTAAAAGAAAAATGTTTTTGTATGTTCGCTAAATTCAAAGATTTTGAATGGAACATCAATGTCAGGTACTCTGCCCCATTAGGGCAGGCTTAGGTAGGACACACTAGTGAGTGTGTGTGTAAAAAAGGCGTTGTTTTTGGGTGGCTTCGTCTGCAGCTCCATATGTTATCCCTATATTTTGTTAACGACTAGCAGCATCGTCAGACCAAGTCCAATTCTGCATATGTCTAAAT
>JACXGI010016662.1:0-15558 GCA_016801175.1 Esox masquinongy
TAATTATTACAATTGTACTCTTAATATGTTTACCCGGTACAGCCAGAAGAGGACTGGTCACCCCTCTGAGCCTGGGTCCTCTCTAGGTTTCTTCCTAAATTTCGGCCTTCTTAGGGAGTTTTTCCTAGCCACTGAAATTCAACACTACTGTTGTTTGCTCCTTGGGGTTTTAAGGCCGGGTGTTTTGTAAAAGCACTTTTAACTTCCTAGCTAGATATAATGTGACATCAAAAGTAAGGTAATATTCTAAAAACAAAAGCAAATAATATCAATATCTAGTAACTTACATGGGAGGTAGTACAGTCTGCGGTTTTTGTAATTTTCCTGTCTAATAGCAATTGTAGCTAATTAGCTCTATAGCTAGGTTTGCATGTAGTGTGAAAAGCATTGATACGTGAAGCCATTCATAAGGTAACATAACTCTTGTTGTAGCTATTGGGCGTATACACTTGGTTAGCTAACGTTCACCACACATGTAGGTAGTTGGGGTGAGAACAAATTGTCGAATTGTCGACATTTCAACAAGGATGGCATTTATCGACAAGTTTATCTAATTTTTGAAAATGACAAAGTAATCTGTACTACCGATTGACTCACTTGGCGACAGTAATGACGTGTTATTTCTAACAGACTAAACAAATCGGGCTAACGGCCAAGTACAGGAAATTGTCACGGCTAGTGAAAGCATACCTGTGCATCCCGGCAATATCTGTAGCCTACTAGCTCTATAGTACGTAAGCCTACTTGTCTCCTCCCGGAGCACGTGGACTTGCTAATTTTTCTAAACAAGAATAAATGATCATACTATGAACATGGTCATAATAAATCATAAAGGATTTTTTACATTTTTGTTAAGATCTTGCATCTATGGATGCGCTAGCCATATTTTGTTTACTTTTTGTCATTTAATTTTATATAATTTATTCTTATTAAGCTTCCTTCCAAGAATATTTTTTATTCACTGGAACTGGAATGCATCGGTAGGTTTGTTTGATTTAATGCAGACTGTAATGTAATTCTGTTAGTCTATATATTAGGTGGAGTTTCGTTTGGAAAGTATAGTATATAAAAAATAGCTGACTAGATGGTCTAATACATTTTGTATTTTGCTGTTCTGGCCAGAAAACAGCGCATTTTTTGACCATGTTTAAAGTTCATTTGCAATTGTAATTAATGGAAAAGCTTGTAACAATCATTTGAAATAAATCACTTGTTATAAAATACTAACGACTTGACAAGCCTATGCATTAGGTTATTTTCTGCTGTCATGGCATTTCTGAATCTGAATGTCTCCCAAGTAAAAGTATATCTGGCCTAATTGATCATGCTAAAACGTTATTGAGGTTGTTAACTACATTTTTAAATAAAACATTGAATTTATTGCATAACATATTACAACTTACATTAATTTTGTTTTCTTTAATACAGGAATGGGCAACTTGGATGGTGGTGGGGGCCACAGAATTGATGTACTGGTCATCAGGGGGCCGCAGACTAACTTGGAACACATACACACACAAACATCAGCACACTCTCAGCTACACTTAGAAAGACATCACAACAGCTTTCTGAGACCCTGAAATTACTGTTTTATATATAAACATGTAAAAAAGGATTTCAAGTCTATTTCATGCTTTGTTTCCAGCATAGATTTTGGTTCAAATACTACCTTTACAACAAATGAAAGGTCAAACATTATATATATTTTTTCAATTATTTTTTGGTGTATATATCCTTTTAGTATTCCAAATTCATCTGAGGGCCGCACAAAGAGGGGATCGGGGCCGCATGCAGCCTGCAGGCCACCAGTTGCCCATGCCTGCTTTAGTACCTCTCTTCTTGGCACGAGTTGGTGGGGTCGACTATTCAACGACAAAAGCTGATGAATTATCAATAGTGAAAATATTTGTCATGCACATCCCTAGTAGGTAGTTAACTTTTGATAGCTAAATATTAGTAATGTGAGGAGCGAAGTAGCTAGGTAACTGTGTTTTATGCAAATTGGCATTGTGTAATTGGTTAGCCAAGGGTAAGCATGACAGATGTATCATCATTATAGAGTCTTAATTAGAATCTGTCAAGACTTGCGCTAAACAATATGGGCACCTTAATGACCTTTACCAAAGCTGATGGATATCACACAAGCTCTTGTGCAGAAACAGACCTTAGGAGCTGTCAACATTTTTGCAAAAATACATGGACAATGGTCCGAAATGCCTGTCAAGAAATCTTCAGGATGTTCCATCCTGAGTTGTGATATATGGCAAGCGTGTTAGGGTATACAGAAGTAGCTCATTGTAGGCCATGTGTCCAATTTGTCCTGACTGTGGTACAGTGATGCACACGGCTGAAGCCTGTCAACGCTGCTTGCAGCTTTAATTATTATTATTATATTATATTATTATTATATTATATTATATTATTATGAAAAATGCAAATTCCTGTGAGATAAAAGGTTGCAATGGGTCCACAATTTACATGGTAGTACAAGCCCAATGGCCACAACTTCTGATGCAATACCTTGCAAATTAGCCTCATGGTGTCGCTGTGACATGCCTCCAAAGTTGTCAACTTTGGAAGCTCACCATGCCCACCCCATGTGACATAGAGTCTTGAAAGTTGGTACATAGGTCAATCTCCTCACAAGGAACAATTGTGACAATGGGATTCATAAATCCGCCATATTGGATTTTCCACCATTTTGGACTTTGTGATATTCACTTAAAACGCTACTCCTATCGTACCAAATGACCAATCTTCACATAGTTGAATATTTGGCATCTATGGACCAAGCTCTCTCAATGCAAGTCAAGCCAGACAATTTTGTTGAAAAACATGGCTGCCATTGAATAATAAACATTAGCGTGGTACATGAATGCATATAAATAAGACACGGATATTCATATCATAAAAATATGCATTGGTACCCATGTTCAAAACAATCTCCATAATCAGTTTATCAGTTGTCGCCAGCTAAATCCAAGCCACGGCCTATAAGCCCTGCGTATTGCTTACCTGTGTTTTCCATGCATTTAAATAAGACAACATATTGTGATTCTCCCTTTGTACACTGTCCTTGTGTATCTCGGACATCATAGTGGTCGTTCAATCATTGAGAAATGAATGAATAAGCAAAAAAAAAAACACACAACATTGTGTGCCTAAATGTGGATGCAAGAAAACATTTCCCTGATCCAGCTGAACATATTTCGTACCCTCCTGCACTGCAGAAGAACATGAACGAGAATCCAAAACATCAGGAAACAAAAATGTCTGTCCAGCAGAATATTTCCAAACTTGAAATAAAATCTGTGTCCAATGTCTTGCTGCTCCCAGCATGCAACGTTGTTATTTAGCTAGATCTCAACGTTGGTTTTCACCAAATGTAGTATGGGGGAACAATAAAAACAAAGAAACCGGCATTCATACATTTACATACAGCTCTGGAAAAAATTAAGAGACCACTCCTAATTTTTCTTCAATCAGCATCTCTACATGTATAGCAGCCATTCCATTCCAGTCTATTAAATTCCAACACAGGCACACCTCATTTTACTTAATGAGGTACTGATTAGGTGATTACCTGAACCAAATCTAATTTAACGAGGAAAAGTATGAAAACCACTGCGGTGGTCATCACTATCCTCTTGCAATAGGACCAGCTGAATGGCAAAAAGAGTGCCATCCAGTAGTACCTCAAACAAGTAGTACCTCAAAGGTAATTTGAATTAAAAAAATAACTATTCAGCATGACAAAATAGTTGAAAGGAAAAGCTTTGAGTGAGGAAAAGAAGGGTTCAATTCTGGCTTTACTGGCAGAGGGATACAGTGAGCGTCAGGTTGATTCCATACAGAACATTTCAAAGACGGCGGTTCATAAGAACAAGGTCAAGCAACAGACATTGGGGACAACAAAGCTACAGACTGGCAGAGGGCGAAAACGTCTGTCCATTGAAAGAGATGACCGTCAACTCATTCGAATGTCACTCAACAACTGTAGGATGACATCAAGTGACCTACAAAAAGAATGGCAAACAGCAGCTGGGGTGAAGTGCACGGTGAGAACGGTTCGAAACAGGCTCCTAGGGGCAGGGCTGAAGTCGTGCACAGCTAGAAAAAGCCCTTCGTCAATGAGAAGCGAAGAAGAACCAGGCTGAAGTTTGCAAAAGACCATAAGGATTGGACTGTAGACAAATGAAGTAAGGTCATCAGAGGCTTCTCTGATGAGTCAAATTTTCAGCTTTGCCCAACACCTGGTCGTCTAATGGTTAGACGGAGACCTGGAGAGACCTACAAGACACAGTGTCTCGCACCCACTGTGAAATTTGGTGGAGGATCGGTGATGATCTGGGGATGCTTCAGCAAGGCTGGAATCTGGCAGATTTGTCGTTGTGAAGGATGCATGAATCAAGCCAAGTACAAGGTTATCCTAGAAGAACACCTGCTTCCTTCTCCTCTGACAATGTTCCCCAACTCTGAGAATTGGTCTTTCCAGCAGGACAATACTCCATGCCACACAACCAGGTCAATCAAGGTGTGGATGGAGGACCACCAGATCAAGACCCTGTCATGGCCAGCCCAATCTCCAGTCCTGAACCCCATTGAAAACCTCTGGAATTTGATCAAGAGGAAGACTGATGCTCACAAGCCATCAAACAATGCAGAGCTACTTGAATTTTTGTGCCAGGAGTGGCATAAAGTCACCCAACAGCAATGTGACAGACTGGTGGAGAGCATGCCAAGATGTGTGAAAGCTGTGATTAAAAATCAGGGTTATTCCACCAAATATTTATTTCTGAACTCTTCCTAAGTTAAAACATTAGCATTTTGTTGTTGAAAAATATGAATTTGTTTTCTTTGCATTATTTGTTTTCAGCTCTGAAAACAATGCATCTTTTTTTGGTTATTTTGACCAGTTGTTATTTTCTACAAATAAATACTCTAAATTACAACATTTTTATTTGGAATTTGGGAGTAATGTTGTCAGTAGTTTATAGAATAAAACAAAACTGTTCATTTTAAAAACACATACCTCAAACACATACCTATGAATAATAAAACCAGAGAAACTGATAATTTTGCAGTGGTCGCTTAATTTTTTCCAGAGCTGTATATTCAATTAGCTCCATCCAAAGCTAGACACTTGGTCATGCAGGATTCTTCATCCAGTAAACATTTACCTGTAACAAGCGATACAGAACATGTACAGCATTGAAGCCTATTGGAGAGTTTATCCCTTTATGGGACACACATTAAAAGACCAAACATCAGTGCAGTTAATCCAACAAAATTTCTACTTTGTTGATTTGTCTATCCTCACACCTGGTTCGTCTGAGCAGATAGGGCTACCTTGGCGCCCATTGGTATATCTGTTCCTTTCAGGAAGCAAATAGGCCCATTAGTGTGAGATTAGGATGTCCCACTGAGTTGAGACGCCAGAGAACACGGCACCTTCACAAACCTTCCAAAACATCTTTCATTACACTACAGTTTGACAGCACTAGCACTAGTATTTATTTTACTGAACACAACACTGGAAAATTCACAAAAGATATAATGGATTTCTTCTTAATGATATAATGGTTGTTTATTTTCTATGAGTAAAAAAAAATGAAAATTCAGAAGCAATAGGAACATGAACAAGATATTTATGAAAAAGACAGAAATGTGTCCCAGCCTTCTCCCCCATAGAAACGTAAAAATCAAATTCTGAGGCTTAAAAAAACGTTTTTAATTCCCTTACCTTGAATGCAGTATTTTCTAATGTGTGAACATTCTTTTTAAATTTGTTGTGCTGTGGCATGGATTTTCAGTGCTAATGATTTAATCAAGCCTTTCCTTTGAATCAGCTCGGGTTTACTTTGATACAAATGTGATATAAGAGGCTGCTTAATTGAATAGCTCATGCTGAATGGCCATTTTTCTTTTAAGTTAATGAGTGCTGTGTACTGACATGAGACACAGGAAACCTGAGGCAGAGTTGATTGACAGGTGAACCTGACATTATTTGCTTGGTTATTACCGTTGAGAGGTGACTAGAACAGGAGAAGACTCTGGGGACAGGAAGCACAATGTGTTTCCTGTTCAAACAAAATGCCAGGGTATTGTTTGCAAGTTTGTTACGGTAAAGCATGCTATGCATGAAAATTTAATGAAGTTCTGCTGAATATGAGATTTCAGATTTACACCAATACATGGTGAAATCAGGTGTTCTTACACTCTGGCCAGTGCATTTAGAACAACTCATGTGGGTCTCCTTTATATCTAGAGGGATATGGGTCCATGTGGATTGCACCTGGAAGTCTCTCCAGATTGAAATGCAATATTTTTATCCTGTAAACAGCCTGTTCCATATAATACCAAAGATGCTGCATTGGGTTGAGGACTACACAGGCCACTCAAGAAAACTGAGACAAGATTTGTCAGACCAGGCGATTTTGTTCCACTCCTCAGAAATATTAATTTATTGTATTTGCATGCCCATTGGTGTCCACTTCTTGTTTTTTATTGATGGAACCAGTGTGGTCCACTGCTGCAAAAGCCCATATGTGACAAGTAACTTCCAGTGGTGTGTTCCAAGATGCCGTCCTGCACACTACTGCACCGTTATTTGTGGCCCGCCTGTTAGCTTTGTCATTCTTCTTTGGCTTCATCAACAAGTGGTTTTCACCCCTAGACCACGGCTGAGTGGATGTTTTTTGTTTAACTTTGATGTGTAAAAAGCCCAGGAGTGCTGTACTCATTTTGATTGTAATTTTAATGTTTAAGTGAACTTCACAGTATCTGAATGCCTCAATGCCTGCTTTATGTAGCAAGCCACAGCCACATTACTCATTGTCTGTAGGAGCGATCCATTTTTGTAAATGGGGTGTTATACTTATGAAATGGGCAACTAAGTGTAAATTGGTCATGTGGAACAAATCATCTGTAAAACATCAGAAGCTCCTGGATTTAAACTCACAACCATTTGAATACCGGGCCAACATTCTAACCACTAGGCCAACTGCTGTCCCATAGCTCTGGACCTAGTGAAATATATGTACATCCCATGGGTCCGGTATTGAGCAATCAATTGAGTGCTTCTTCTCAGGGACAAATGCACTTATGGTTGGAATGTAGTACCAAAATAGTTGACTGCTGTGAGTCTGGGCAGATGTTTTAAAAGTGTTATGTCAAGTGCCCAGATCTAAGGTCAGATTACATGACTTTGTATTTTGCCACTTCCACTACTACCCAGCTCTGAAGAGAAATTGTATTTTTATAACCCGAATACACACCTCATGATGGTGCTTCAAAAAATGAAAACAAAAGTTAACATACAAATCCTACACTGCAGGGCTGTCTAACACCCTGTTAGCATGTCAAATGCTTGGGAAGAGAAAAAAACTCAACCAAATTCCTAAAAAAGGACTTGAAATACCCTAGTAGTGAAATTACAGAGATGTCAGCTTACTGCCATGCCTGTGTGTGACCACTGTGGAGCATGCCAACACGAGGACACTTCTGAAGCTGGCAGCTTCGCATTGAGACTCTGACACAACACTTCTACACTGGGCTATATGTGCAAATCATGGGAATGGCTGCCACACAGAGACCTCAATGTATTGTCTCTGCTCTCCTCAATCACATCGTAATCAGAAATTAGCCAGGCTGAAATAATTTGCTCTCTGCTATTTCTCTTGCTTAAGCCTGAATTGGAGGCTTAAGCAACATGGAACTGAGCAGAATGCAGGGAACTTGAATAAATGAAAAAATGTCCTTAATTTGAGCATGTATATTTGGAATTGCATACTGAAGGTATGTAATTCAGGTAATAAGGGGTTTGATTAGCATGTATAGCGCCAACAGAATTAGTCAACTCAAAGCACAACTAAGGGGTGGAAACTCATCTTGTCCACCCACCAGTAATCTGTAGCACCACTTGGGAGATGCACAAACACTACTTTGTGCCAGAACATTCACCTATCAAGTTGTGAGCAGAAATTTAAGCCAATGAAGGGTATGATAAGTAATTTTCTTCTCTGAAGTAATGGACACAAAAATCCTCTGAAATCAAGACAGATCAGTATTTTTTACCTTCAATAAGATATTGTAAATAACATTTAAGTGAAAACCAAAATGGATCATTTCTCCCCAAAGAGTACAAAATAAATATCTGAATGTCACGATTGCATTAGTGCGCACACACCACAACTAATACTTTGTGGAAGGACCTTTTGCTTAGAGTATAGCAGTAAGTCTGTTTGGATAGCTATCCATCAACCAAGCGCACCTGGATTTTGCAATGTTATCCTACATTCCAGAAGAGTCCAAACCCCAAATTGCAAGGGTGTTTCCCGTGCATAGCCATGCGTCCATAGACTTTCTATAGGATTTATGTCAGGGCTCTGACTGGGCCAGGGATGAAATTAAATGTATTGATATGTGGAGCTATTCATTGTCCCTTCATTCCTGACCAGACCCCGTGTCCCCACTAGTGAAGCAGCCAGGTTATCAATTTATGAGGGATGTTGTGATCTTTTGAATGTCCTGGTGGTACCATCTTGCCCTTCTTCCTAATGGTGGTCTTCACATTGATCCACGATACATGTAATGCCATGGAAATTATTTTATCCCTAGCCTGATCTTTACCTTTTAACAACAAGATAGTGTAGATAATTTGTTACCTCCTTCTGGACAATTGCTATCTCCACATTGTGCAACCAAGAAACCTTCAAGGAAATCCTACAGGAACAGCTGATTTTATTTAGCACTAATCCGAATCATTTTAATTTGTATCAGCACCACCGACACAAAGATTTACGTTTCTTGTCTTTATGGAAAAGCTTACAGCACCACACAGTCTCAAACTGACATAGACACAATAAGGAGGAACCTAAATAGACATCATGATAACTAACTTAAAACAGGTGTGAGGGTGTGTTGGGTGCGCTGCTGCCATCTGCTCCAGCCGGCGGTTAGTACACCGGCGAGGTGAAGCGCCGGAGAGGGAGAGAGCATGCAGCGCCATGCGGAGCAGCCGTCACAACTATGGAGGACCAAACCTGCCAAATTTAGAAATAAATGAATCAATAAATATATTTATGCATAAAAATATAATAATAAATGTATTAATCAATATTATTTTCCTTTTTATTTAATTCCTTGATAAATCATTTCTGTATTTATTTAATTTTTCATTCATTTCCATAATCTTATATTTCTGTATTTATTTCTGTATTTATTTATTCATGTATTTTTTGTTTCTGTTTTTATTTATTTCCATATTCTTTTATTTCTGTATTTCTTTCTCCTTAAGCTAATGAGGGTACGGAGCTAACAGTCAGACATAGCAATCAAGCCCAGAGCACCAGATAGAATCAGACTATGAAGACGGTGAGTGCTGTTTTAGATCCTTGACGCGTCCCCATGTTGCCAATCCCTATTCCTTGTTTAAGCACATGCATCATTTGAGCATTGGTGACATTAAGGTATTGAAAAACCGAGAGGAGTGTTTGGAAAAACACAACGTCATTTCGCGAAGTGACTAGGCTACGAGAATGGCGCGTCTTTGCGGGTCTGTCCCAGGAGTCCTTGCACTGAAAATTGTTCATTTTAGTGCCAGTGCATAGGACCAGACTGGTAATTTAAGTGATCGTATTTTCCCCAAACTCCACTCAGTTTGGACTTATGCATTGGCATTGAAATTAACACATTATCCCCATTAGATCCCCCGTGAGAGACCCGCAAAACACAACGTTTTTGTAGCCTATTCACTTTCCAAAAACCCCTCTCGGTTTCTCTATAGGCTAACTGGCGTACATTTACCAGTGCTCATTGCTATCTGGGATTGTTGTAAATGAATACTTGAATTCTAAATACTATATAATATCTATGCATCAGTCCCAGTATAAGACGCAATCTGCATTTATCTCAAAATTTAGTTTTTAATAATAAATGTGACCGTGTCAGTTCATAGAGGAACGCCTTCACCTTTTTCTGTACATAAGACATTCTTATGCCAATATGCCCGTTAAAATTCGAGAATTCCGGCCATAAAGAACCGCTACCGGACATATGTTTTAAATAGCCGTATAATAGCCTACATTTAAACAGCAATAAAACACAAACTCTGTGATCTGTTAGAAATCAGCCGTTTCGTATAGTGGTTGAAATAATGATTGCGTACCCGGTCGTTAAGGGACAGAGTAATTTAATTATTTATTGCAGCATATGATAGTCTGTTGTTCATGAGGTTACAGACTCAGTCTTCATACACGATGTCTTACGAACTCAATCTCATCTCACTCAATCTCAAAGAACTTCCGGTCATACCTCAGCTTTATAGACATCCCAAACAGAATACACATAAGCCCATTGGCTATTTACTGTTGTGCTTTGAATGAACGTGGCTTCCTGTGTACGGATAAACAGATGGTCTTTTGTTATCTAAACATAACAAGCATCCCAGATCTAACAAATGTTTTTCATTTAAATTAGTCAGCAGAATGAACTCTTCACAATCTTTTCGAACTGAGCATATAGGCCTATATACTGTAGGCTACACCAGGGCTTAATTAATTTGAGCGAGATTGCAATAATCTTTATAGACAATGATCTTTTTGCACAATATTTTGATATCAAAATCATGTCTCCAATCTGAATAAGGGATTTTGAAGCCAATGAAATAGCCTACCATGCGAATTATGTCAATTTTCATAGGATGGCAGAGAGTTTGACAGCTCTGCGGAAAGTTATGGGCACAGATCATTTACTGAAACTTGTTTGCTTCTAAATTTCAGTAGGCTTTGTTTGAATCCACTGTAGAATTGTTTTGTAATGCAACTATTATTTAATAGACAAACTCGTTTGAGTCGCTTATTTGTCGCATCAAGTCTGATCGACCAAAGGTAAAAACACACAAGCGTCTGTAACATATTTTGACTAATATTGTAAGTCGAATTTTGTCATTTCCAAGTTTCCAACCGTATTTCCTAATTAGATGATGCGCATTAAAATGTAGGCCTGAGGCCTATAAATAGCTACATGTTGTCCCATTGCATATTAAACGTTGAAACACGTTTTGTAAGGGAGGCTATTTCAAATAACTATGCTTTTCTGTGGTCTTGCTGGCCTCAGTCCAGTGGGGGCTACATCCCTCAGAGCGACGTGGACACTCTAGTAGGGGTCACATAGACGTCCTCGCGAGGGGGAGCCCTCGAGTGGATGTTTAGGCGGACGGACAGGCGATGAGTGACGTTGAGCAGGACGGACGGGTGATGAGTGATTTTGAGCAGGATGGACGGGCAATGGGTGATGTTGAGCGGGATGTTCAGCAGGACGGATGGGTGATGTTGAGTGGGATGTTGAGCAGGACAACGGCAATGAGTGATTTTGAGCAGGACGGACAGGCAACCAGTGATGCTGAGCAGGACGGACGGGCAATAAGCAACGTTGTGCGGGATGTTGAGCAGGATGGACGGGCGATGTGGATGGAGGGCACGGTCCAGACGGACAAGAAAGTGGCCTGAACGTAAGCATCCAGCTCTAGCTGGATGAACATTGAAGCGGCCTGGATGTCTTGCGGGGCGAGCATATTTTGAATGTAATAATAATGGAGCTGACTACAAAGCAATCATCAATCAAATTATGATTAAAATCCAATGACAATATGAATTCTTTCTGTGATGTTTATGCCAGAATTCAGGCTTGAATGCACTGTTTTTGACGATTATGGAGAAGTGTTTTTGTTTTATTTTAGGTGAAAAAATATTATGTACGTATGATGTTGTGTTTATATTTATCTAACACAATAGTAAAGCACAATATGACCCAGTCAAGGTGGGTGAAAACGGCACATAGGCTATTTAATTTCACTGTAACAATATCTCTTGAAACCTTGAACTTTGTTACTATACCGAAAAAAACACATCAATTGACAGATAAACCAGGTCTTTTTTTATTTCATTCATTCCCACTATTGTCACGTCAAAATAATTAATAATAGGCTAATAGTAATTTCTAAATATCCTGTTTCAAATATGAGTCTCAAAAAATGTTTTTGATTTATTACCTACACCAACGGTGGTGTATGTAATACAAATAAATAGTTAATAATTGTAAACAAAGTAATGTAAATACAATTGCACTTTGCCTTATTTTAATTTTAAAATATTAATACTACCCTCTACCAAAACAATTACAGCATTATAAGTTATACAAATAATAGAAAAAATGAAAACAAGTAGGCCTAAATGTAAAACAAACTGTGCTTGGCCTTATCTATTTGAATGTAAAATAAAAATACAAAACCTCACCAAAACAATTACGTTTTTAATAACTATAATGTCGAATGTTTACTACATTGGCCAAAAAATAAAAGTACCAGGACCACTTTGAACAGCGAATCACAGATGTCGATGTTGCAAATCCTAGTATGTTTGATATGCACAGTTGAGGCCATCGTCTTTCTTGCAGAGATCATCCTCAGACGAAAATGTTGGCTCTATTTAAAATATGAAAAGTTTTTGATGCTATCCTTCAATATTTCATAGTTGCCAATGTTAAAGAACAGTCCACTACTGTTAACAGTTTCTGTAGAATGTGGTTGTTGTTGCTCCTGCTAGTATCTAAATAATAACAATAAAATTGTGTCTTTTACAGCCTTGTCAATTTATGAATTTGAAATAGCCCAACTGTAACTCCTGGTAAATGGTAAATTTAACCTGTGTAAGATAATATGTTGTTGCTGCTTTGGCTGCTAACACAAGATAGCCTACTGTACGTTGGATGCATATATTCATAGGCCTACAATGTACATTTTAAAGTAGCCTACATTTAAATGTAGACTGCGGTAACACTCGGCTCGCCCATTAGTAGAGTCATTTGAAAAAAACAATGGACAATTATATTGTAGTTAGGAAGACGACTACGACAAGCAGCAATGTGTAGCCGTATAGAACCCTATGAAATTGTCATCGTGATAGTGTGCTTTATGCGCAGTCTTGGAGTGACTGATTCGCGGCTCCAACTCCCCCACACAAACCACTTATTGATGAACTAAAAGCATTAAAAGACGGAAGCTGAAAACGGAAAGGAAATCAAAGGTGTCATAACAGAATGTTTATTATCTTTTCACAAGTGTTCATTATCAGTTGATAAGACACTCTGTTTTTCCAATAGCCTATATTAACTTGTTTAAAAAAAATGAGAAAAAAGTTTTATTGTATGTTAATATAGCCTATAAAAAACAGAATATGTGACAAATCTTAGGACTTATAAGAATAGGAAATGCTGACTTCTTGAGTGAGCCAATAGATTGCTGGCCATCCTGATGGTACCCTCTGCCAGCAATACGACATCACTCATCGCCCGTTGGTCTTGCTCAACATCCAATCGAGGGCTCCCCCTAGCAAGGACGTCCATGTGACTGTGCTGGACGTCCATGTCGCTCTGAGGGATGTAGCTGCCTCTCCCTCAGTGGCACCCATCGCTTGTTTTTTTTTCAAACCAGCCCGGGTATGTCTGCTTCGCCTTAGACATTTCGGGGTTGTATGCAGGAGTGTGTGGCTTTTGAATCTGGCGCCACGCTTAGTCACATAACCAAACACTCACTAGCCTAATGTCTTACTGTAGTGTAAGAACTAGTGGAGGTTCGCTGTTTTCTTGTCAGATCATATAGGTCACACAATATTAGGCTATTTAAATTGCTATTAATCTATTTATTTATTAATTTGGCATATTTCCCACCGGACATTTTGGCTGTTGATTTTTTCATCTGCCGGACACCTGATACCGGCGAAAAGCCAGCATTTGCTGACTAACCCTGCAGTGAACAGAAAAATCTATTGAATGAACTCCATCAATTTTCTTTTATACTGACAAATTTTGAACGTAAAGTGGCAAATCAAAAGTAAACATTATCTGGATAACATGGCCACAGACCCTGTTTGAAAAACAGTGAAAAGGTATAATGACAGAATTATCGCCCTGCAGTATAAAAGATGACATAACTGTGCAATGTTCTGTTAGATTTAAGTGTAGGCTACACTTAACAACTCAACACCAACAAATTTTAAACAACATACATAAGCCCTCCATCCCATTTAAAAGGTATGGTAATACTTTATTTGAAGGGGTGTGCATAAGAGTGACATGACAATGTCATGATACTGTCATAGCCATGACTTGACACATGTAAGAATCATTATGAATGTTTATGAATGTTGTCATTAGGTGTCATTTGGTTGATTATGTCATTTTTTATGCAAGGTTGACATTGTTTGGGATGTCTGTTATGACAACTTGACATTAACTGAGTCAACACAACAGGGTTACAGCAGATGGAAAGAAAGTGTTCCTGAGCCTGCTGGTGCGGGAAACATTACCTGTCATAAACATGTCATAGCAGGCCTGATTATCAAACTTGAAGAAACTACTTTGCTTAATGTGTTAGCAATAAATACAACTGTCATATGTGGTTGGTTTTGACATTGGTTGTCATGAGACCGTTATAATTTTGTCATGAATATTTTTCTTGACCTCAAGTAAAGTGGTACAATTTGGACTTGTCATAAAGTTGTCAGGACGTGTTATAACACTGTCAAAGACTTTCATAAAAGGGTCATGAATATTTTTCTTGACCTCAAGTACAGTGGTAAAATTTGGACTTGTCAGAAAGATGTCATGACGTGTTGTAACACTGTCGAATGCATTCATAACAGTGTCATGAATACTTTTCTTGACCTCAAGTACAGTGGTACAATTTGGACTTGTCATAAAGATGTCATTAAGTTACAAAAGCAAGAGATTTCCTTTATTGAAAGAAAGTGTTTGCACAACAAATGCAAACATTCTAAAAAAAAAACATACGGGTAAATGAACAACCATTAACAAATGCAGAATTTACCTTGAACGAATGATGAACAAAGACATGAACAAACGTTTAATAATGATAACCCTTACTTTATTAATGGTTTACACATGCATTAACTCACAGAGTGCAGTGTCATTTTTTCATGTTGACACAGGACATAAACTCGTTTTTGTGCAAGAACACACAGTTCTTGCAAAACAGTTCTTGCATAGTTCAGTACTATAATTTGTTAAGGCTGATATAGGACATCCATTCATGTACAGTACCTAGTTGTTTGCATGAACAATAGCCTAAGTAATATAAACTTTTCATAATATAATCACATTGAAAACATTATTTATAAAGTAGGCTAGATAGTGATAGTTTAACAAATTACCTTGATGTTAACACAAATAGAACATGGCTGAGCAAGTTAGCAAAGTGCTACCCAGAACTGACAAACACTTGACTGGAGGTAGCATACAGCTAACAGGAGCCAGCTAATAACCAACCGAAGCCAGCTAACAACAAGGAACTAGCTAATCGCTAACCCTTACAGTGCAACGATTGTAAAGTTCCTAAAAAATACAGTTACAAAATTCAATTATATTAATCCTAGGGATATTGTCAGGAGTGTTGTTTTCGAAAAGAACAATTCAGTACAGTACAGTAACAAATTCGTTTTTTCCAAAGGAATGCACCACCGTCACAGCATTTTACATAGA
>JACXGI010016663.1:0-15557 GCA_016801175.1 Esox masquinongy
TATGGCTCTCGAACCGTATGACAACAGCTCAATAGACTCTCTGTGTCACTGTATAGAGCACATAAATACCTGGATGAACCAAAATTGTCTACAATTAAACCAAGATAAAACTGAGATTATTGTGTTTGGCAACAAAAATAAAAGAACAAGTATTAGTAAAGAGCTGGATTCTCGGGCCCTTAAAACCAGGGATCAAGTGAGTAATCTTGGTGTTCTGATAGACTCAGACCTCACATTTAACAGTCATATCAAAGCGGTCACCAAAACAGCATTCTATCATCTAAAAAGTACAGCCAGAATCAAAGGCTTGGTGTCCCAAAAAGACCAAGAGAAGCTCATCCATGCTTTTATCTCTAGTAGGGTTGACTATTGTAATGGCCTCTTAACTGGACTCCCGAAAAAGACTGTAAAACAGCTGCAGCTCATTCAGAATGCAGCTGCTAGAATGTTAACCAGGACCAAGAGAACAGAGCACATCACTCCGGTTCTTAAATCTTTACATTGGCTTCCAGTCAGTTACAGAATAGATTTCTGTAACTGACTGGAAAGTGGTGCTTTTAATTTATAAATCTCTGAATGGTTTAGGATCCAAATACATTTCTGAAATGTTTGAAGAATATAAACCGAGCAGGGCTCTTAGATCCATGAACACAGGTCAGCTAGTAGAGCCCAGAGCCCAAACTAAACATGGAGAAGCTGCGTTTAGCACTTATACTGTACACAACTGGAATAAACTACCAGAAGATCTTAGACCTGCCCCAAACGTATCAATTTTTAAATCCAGGTTAAAAACACCTCTTTTCACATGCCTACGACTGAGCACTTAAACTTAACCACACTGTTTATCCTTTATCCTTATAGCTTATAGTTTTTATCCCATTTTTAATCTTTATAGGTTTTCTTATTGTATTTTTATTATGATGATGTTTTCATTTGTTTTGATGTTTTCATTTGAGTATTTGTTTTTATGTTATTGTATTTTTATATTTTTTTATTTTATTTTTCTATGTAAAGCACATTGAATTGCTTCGATGTATGAATTGTGCTATATAAATAAACTTGCTTGCTTGCTTTGTATAACTATCACAACCTTACAGACAATTTGACAATTTCCAAAATAAAATAAACTATAGTTACTTTAGTAACTCCAGTTCTATGAGTGGAGCGTTGCCCATAGGGGCTTCGCTCTTATTGGTTTAACCACTCTGCCGGCAGGCACTGAAAATTTAAATATGCAAATTTTGCCTCTCCGTCACCTGGCTGAAAGCTATATCAGAGAGGCACTCAGTCTCCCGAATAACCTTTCTTCACGTGAAAAGCATTCAGAGACCAGACAGGGCGTGAACCCTATGGGTGACGCTCCACTCATAGAGCTGGAGTTACTAAGTTACTATCGTTCTATTTCGTGAAGCTTTGCCCATAGGGGCTTCGCTCCAAGTGAGAGAGCCCAAAATGTACTCCTTGATGGTCACCAAAAGCCCCACACAGAGACAGGAGCAACACAGGACAGATTGCGCAAGGGAAGACAGTCCCCATCTTTGATCCACTTCCATTCAGCTCAGCCGAAGGCAAAAACATTTGCACACTGAGACATCAGGCACATAATGATTAGACACACGGGACTAACCCACCCAAGACCTCCTCAAGTAAAACTGAATCAGAGCGCTCAAGTCCAGTTCAAAAACACTCCAAGTGGCGACATGCACTCTAACCACACGGCCACCGCCGCACACAAGCAGCAAGGAACACACGCCCAAAGGAACACACCTCGTATGATCCTCAGGCAGGATCCCAGCAACCTCACACATGGACGATGCCCAGGCAGGAAAATACTCGCACAGCCCCAGATGGGAGTTGAAACCTGGACTGCCGCACAAAGGGCGAGAACCCAACCAAAAAGCCACACAGGCAAAACGGGGATGAATGCAGAGAATAACGATTCAAGACACTCCTCGCATGGAGTGGCCGTGAAACCCATAGGCGCAAGGACGCCCCGTGACACATGCCAGATCATGCCCCGCGACACATGCCAGATCAGGACTGTCGACATCAGAGCAAACGAGGTTCACCCCCGCGCCCTCGCACCGGTGCGTAAACAATCTTCATCAGCCCATGTAGCCAATGGACGTGGAGACCGCTCTCGTAACATGACTGGGTGCGACGACTTCCTCAGTCAAACCACAGTGCATCAGCTTGGCCCTCTCAGGAGCCAAGCCCGCAATGGCTGGCCCATCACAGGGAACAAGCTGTTCCCCACCCGTGACGGTACAGAATCGGCCATGGTGTCATCAGCACCACCTTGTAGAGGGGGAATGTGTACAACAGCCAACGCCCACCGTGTGGGCCGACAACATCAAGCCCAACATCTTGCGACGTGACCGAGTACCAAAACCGTACATAACGGCCGGACACGCTCGAGGACCCACAGAGTCTCCTCCCTCCTCGCATCCGAGATGTGCACCCTCATAGATACTGTGGATAACTGGAGTCCCAGAAATCCCACCAGTTGATTGGGCAGAGGAGCGCTCTTTTCCAATTCACAGCAAAATTCACAGCAAAAACCCAGTCGAGTCAGTGGAGTCACTAATCTGAACATCTAATCTGAACAAACGGCCTGCTCCACCCAGGGTGAGATTAATGCTGACACAACAAGGCTGCGACCTTCACTGGAGATGTCATCAACATCTCCACCATTCCTGAGAACGGTGGAGGCGGGCAACGAAACTGTAGAGCGTAACCCTTTCTCAGAATCAGGTCTAACCAGGCTGGCAGTGTGCACAGACGACGCCATTCTAAGCAACACAGAAAGAGCGGCTGAGCATGCAGCTGAGGGGCCGTGGACACCCAGCGATTGTACACTTCCACTGCCCCAACCATCGCGGTGGGTGGGTCTGAATACAGCCACCTCCCCCAAGGCCGGGCTAACCCGAAAGGGAGAGGAAGACACACACTCAGGCTGCGCCGAGCCTGTCATCTCATTAGTTACATCTGTAACTATGGAGACAGAAGCTTCAGCAGGATGTGTGACAGAGTACAAATCACCTGCTGTGTCCAGTGAAATCGTGCAGCTTGAGACCTAAGACCCTGCTCAGAAAACAAATAGAGATGCATTTGGGAACCGAACCCTGATATCCCACATGGGAGTCGGGGAAACAACCTACTACGCCAATGGGGATCTTACCACTGAACCAGCGGGAGTGTGTAAAGTCCCCATCGTGCCCCTCTCGCAGCTGATTGAACCGCCAACGTTCGAGGCACAGCTCAAAAATTCCCAAAAGGGAACAGGAGGCACGGATGAGTTGGGACAGTGAAACGAACGACCACCCACCAACACGGGGAAAGGAGACACATCGTCATTCACCACAGTGGAAAAGAGGGAGAGGGCATTGGCAAAGCCCGCACACGCCCCAAAAATCGTCTCACACAACTCGCCAAGAACGGAGAAGACAGCTTGGTTGCGACATGCAGGCATGTCGCCACGGCAACCAGGCACAGAAACAGTCCGCGAAAACACTCTCAGACGGTTGAGGATAAATGGCTTCTTCATCACATAAACAGTTGAGGATTTAGGGCTTCTTCATCACATAAACACAGAATTGATGCACATTAAAAAAACTAGAAACTTAAATGTATTTTACTCACCTCTATTTTGGTACATGCGTTCCATTTTACCATGTCCCCAGTGCTAAGTAATCAACTTCCACAAGAACTATAAGCCATAAATTGATTAAAATACTCAAAATACTATTTACTTTATAGACCATGTTAAACTCTCTCTGATGATACATACATACATACCAGGGGAAACTACAGTTTTTTTTTTCCACTTTCATCATTTACTTTGCGTCCCTGAAGTAATCTTCTACAGTTCCATTGAGACCATTTTGAGGAAGTGACATTATATTGGAGGGAATTTAAAAGAGCCAAGTGAGGTGACCATAAACTTTCACTCATATTTTTTTCCCCAAGTTTTATGTTAACCTGCTTGTTACACTTAGTTAGGCTAAGTTATGATGAAAGTTTAAAACATATTTGATATAGTTATAAAAGTTCTGTTTATGTGTAGAAGGTTAGCTAGCTAAATCAGGATCACTCACAGAGCTGTGGCTAACTTAGCTCAAAGGTTTCCACCATGTTAGGTTCCACTCTGTTATTGGGTGACCAGATGTCCTGGTTTGCCCGGAATTGTCCCAGTTTCAAGCTGGGTGTCCCGGGTCCCGACAAATATCTGTAAACCACTAAAATGTCCCGTTTTTTGACATTCACTACCAAATTGTCCCAGTTTTCACCACAATTAAAATAATAATACTGTAGTCGGAGCCAAACAAACAACTGTGTAGAACTGCTTAGCAAAGCAGCAATACTCATCAAAGCTCAAGGGAGCTTGCGCTTTGATGAGCCTCCCCTGCTCCACCAACCACAAGCACGCATGATGACCAACACGCGTGCATAAGCGCGTACATGTGCGTCTGCATTAACGTGCGGTACACTTATAGACATTTCATAGGAAATGGCTCCACTAAGCGCAGCTTGAGATGCAGCACTGCTACAGGGCAAAGAGAGATGCAGACCCCAAGAGGAAAGCAAAATATCTGCAGAAAGAGAGAGAGAAATTGTAGTGAGACAGAGAGACGGAAAAAGAAAAGAATAGAAGACCTCTGAGATTCCAGATCCGATAAGAATGAAAAAAAGTCCATAATCACAGTCAAAAAATATTGACTAAGACTGAGGATGAAGTTGTCGACCAGTTCCAAGAGAGAATGGTCAAGTTCAAGTAACACCTGTTCAACATCCGTGGCCAGGGCCTACTGGCAACTGAGGGCACATATGAAGGACCATGAATGCTTAATCCATGTGGTCTTCAGTGAAAAGTATTTGTGTAAATATGCAAATGTTGCAAATCCCATTTTGGGGGATTTGCAGGCAACCCAGCAGCACAGCATTCTCCTATTGCCTTCTTCTCCATTTCTCCTTCAAGGGGGACATGATCTGTGTTATGGAATTTCTTGAACTAATGTACATTTTACAATTGTCTGCTTTTCCATTGCCTGGTATGTGACTCTGGTCTTTGCAAGTGACACACGTGTCTGAATGATATCAGTAGATCATTGGGTTCTCTGACCATTTGTTAATCTGCCTAAACCAATAAGGGTATCTCTCCTCTGTTCTTTTCCATCACACTTTGGAGGTTTGTCCTTTGGATACTAAACCTGATGTCTCGTGTTCATATCCTAGCGGGTCAACCGTGCACGGCCAGAGACTGAGTCTCTGGAGCCTGAATCCTCCCCCGATCATAGGCTAGCTACAAAAGGGGTGAGCGTCATGGTGCCCAGCTGGAGTGAGTTTCGGGATTGATCAGTACAGGTACGCAGAGTCAAATTTTGGACTCAGGAGGTAAGGGCACAATGCAGTTAAATATGGTTCTGGTTGTGTTAGGGCACATTTAAATCTGCAGACAAGGATAGGGCCTTGAACATCTCACTTATGGGCAGACGGGTCTATTAACAATGTTAGGAAATGTTAATTGAGATAAGAGTGTCAGGGCACTTCTCTGCGTTGGGGCGCAGGTATATGTGTTAAAGCACATTAATTGAGATAAAATATCTGAGGTGCGGGGCGCGTCACTAAAAATAGATCTGACTTGTGGGGCACGCTCATGTTATTTGAGATAAAAATAGGTCTGTTGTTTCGCCACATATAGGTTTACGGGGTAAATCAGGGAAATGGGTAAGTGTAGTGGTAAATCTTTGACGGTCCCTCGTACTTGCAATGAACCGACAAAAATAATGTCACTGTAGTGTCTGGACATGTGTACTATTGTGTATTTGGGAGTTGTTAGATTTTCCGGTTAATGGCGCTTTCATTTGGTGACGGATGCATGGCCTACCGGGCAGATTGGAGGAATATGGACGAGGTAATGTACAGGAGTTGGTAAAGGCGCTGTGGAAAGTTGTTTGGAAGGCCTGGGCTACGGTATGTGAAAAGTGGTGACTGATGGAAGCTTTGGGGAAGTTTGTGTGGGGTTTATTGATCTCTGTGTTGTAGTTCTTTTCACTCAGGTTGGACCTGGACTGTCCCTCTGACCGATCCCCACCCTTCCGTGGTGTTCCGCCAGGCCGATTGCTGGGAGACCTTGGAGTTTTGTATCATTCCACCCCGCCTGGCGACACTGCATCGGTGGAGAACAGTTCCCTACAATCGATGTAGCCAACCTCGCTGGTGACCGAGGTAACCCTCGAAACGTTTTACTCAATGGCCCGGACTTTGTTCTTATGGACGTGGTGATGCAGTAGGCCGACTGGAGGCCATTTTTCTTCACTTTGATCATGTTGGGAGAGTCTTCGCGGGTCATGAAAAGGAACAAAACGGGAGATGGATACACCAGATGCGTAACTTCTGTTGGCCCATTTGGTGGTTACAGCAGTGGTGAATATATAGGCCTGGGGTTGAGGAAGAGGCTATGCTAACCGCTACGTTTATGATGATGGCTACCACCGCCGTGGTTCAACTGGACATTGGGTTTGGGAAGATACCAGTGGAAATCGAGACAACGGCTGTTTTAGATGTAGTGCTCCCGCAAGAATAGAGACAGTTCCGGCTACCATGCTGGTATCACCGTGAACAACCCAACAGGAACACGCAGGAACGCTAACCGCCTGAATGTGGGGTGCTGACGGTCGGAGGAGACGGACCAGAGAACATCAACAGTTGAGACCATTCCTTAACACAACCCTGTTTTTTCTCTGACATATTTAGAGGATACAGGACTCATAGCTTTTTATAGGCTTTGTTGTAATAGGTGACTGGTTTCAGTATGTCAGGATTGATGGATTTGAGGAAGTAGATTGATGGTTTTGAGACAGTACGGTTTGTAGGGTGTAGGAGTGATTTTTTGATGGGCACCTATGTGTACTGTTGTTGGGTAGGGTGTTTCAGTTTTAGCAACTGTAGTTAAGAAAAGGCCATTGTTCCATGTCCTGGTAACACTCCCATGTGGTCAACCTATTGCGGGCAATTCGTGCATGATCTTAATTAGCTCTCTATTGGTGGAATGGGTTTCTGTGCTAAATGTCTGTGCGAAATGCGAGAAAGGTGTCTGGTTTGTTTTTCGAATGTAGGGGAATTGAGCCTCTATAGGCAAAGCATAACTATAGGTTTCTCCCATATGTCTTATTTTTCTTATTAGGGGTGCTGGCCAAAGGCAAAGCACAACTATAGGTTTCTCCCATACTTCTTATTAGGTGTGCTTGCTGAAGGCAAAGCACAACTATAGGTTTCTACCATACTTATTATTATGTGCGCTTGCCAAAGGCAAAGCACAACTATAGGTCTCTCCCATACTTATTATTATGTGTGCTTGCCCAAGGCAAAGCATAAATATAGCTGCAAGCAGCGATTATGGGGACCAAGTAATGACAAAAGGAAACTTTGAAGCCCCTTGGAATGTATATGTTATTGTAACTAAGCAATTGTCTTTACATTTCCAACTTCAAATAAAGCTGCAAGCAGCATTTAGTGGGTTTCAGCATTTAGTTAGCATGAAAATTATGCAATACGGTATGTAGGGTAAAAGACAAACTGTAAACATGTGTACAAACATTAACCCAATGTTGGAAGGATGTTTTTTCCTGTCCAATGGTGACCCCATATAGTTTTTTACATACTGGTCTGGTTCATACAACACTTGAAGATCTTCATACATAGATGCCAAATGTCAAACTACATCAAGATTGGTCATTTGCTGCCATATGAGTAGTGTTTTTCAAAATAACTAAGACGGCTGAAAATCCATAATGGCGATTTTTTGGGTCTCAGTGGCAAAAATGTTCATAGTGAGAAGATACACCTATGGACTGATTTCCAAGACTAGGTCAAAAGGGATGGGTGTGGTGAACTTTCAAAAAGTCCAACTTCACAGGGTTGTGCCACCATGAGGCTGATTGGCAAGTCCACTGCACCAGAAGTTGTTTCTTGACGCTGTACTATATTCATTTGGGTACCTTTACACAATTTTAACTCACAGGAATTTGCAAAAAGGCCAGTTTTTTGCCTGAAGAATAATATTAGTGAACTGGAACAAACATAATAGGATTTTGGCATACTGTTGAAACCCTAATGACACACATTGTCAATTGACTTTGATTGCGGAATATCTTAGATTATTACAAACAAAAAAAATACATTCTCAGCATCAGTGTAATAAAAGAAGATAGAAGATGAATGTCACACTCACAGACATCTTATATAGTGAAAAGCTTAATTTTTCTAAGCTACACATTGAAAATGGAAATTACTATTTGAAAGGGTAAGTTAAAAATAATATTAAAACTAGCCGAGCTAGATAATGTAGGTAATAAATCAGAGAAGTTACTTCTGTACATTAATAACAATCACACCATTACCAGAATTGAGTAGTTATTTCAAATCATTTTTATTACTAATTTAGCAAGTTTCTAATAAAGGAATCAATTTCCATTTTTGTTTTAATCCACTTTGAAGATTGTAAATAAAAATAATGTGTTTACAGACAAATCAAATGCATTAATATAAAAAATCTGTACAAGTATACATTTTAGTCATTTAGCAGATGCTCTTATCCAGAGCGACTTACAATAAGTACAGGTACATTTTCCTGGAGTAAATTAGGGTGGAGTGCCTTGCCCTAGGACACAAAAACATTTGGCTCAATTGGGAATCAAACAGAACTTCACAATTACAAATTTCCCTCTAACTATAGAGCCACTTAAACACACACACACACACACACACAGTCAAGGACAGACTCCACACAGTCACACACTGTGCACACCCAAAGACACGCACAAAACACTCAGCATAAATCCAGGTTTGCATGGCATCTATAAAACAAATAATATTGTTAGTCATTTTGAAATACATTTTATGGAAACCTTTATTTTAGCCATGGAATTGATCTGAAATCTGACAGGACAATAAAATGTACACAATGGGGGCCAAAAGTTTGGAATAATTTACAAATGTAAAGGCTTTGAGAGTAAATCCGCCACCAAATCCATTTCTTCTCCTCCATTTTACGTTACGATACAACTGGGCGCAGTACAAATCTAAACAAAAAATCTATCAGAAAGCACTGCCTCTACTACATCCTTACCCTGAACGGTTGCTAGTTAGGGGTTTGGTCGATCCTTCCTTACAATTTCGATGTTTTCTCAAAAAAGGCTTTGCCAGTAAATCCGCCAACAAATACATTTCTTCTCCTCCATTGTGCGTTATAAAACAACAGGGCTCAGTACAAATCTAAACAACAAATCTAACGCAAAGCACTACATCTAACAATCTAAACCTCACTAAAGAAAGTTAAAATATATCTTAGATGTTCCTACATTACGTCCTAACTAGTTTTATCTCAGTTAGGTAGCTGGCTCTCCGATCACACCACCTGAAAATTGCGCACACAGGCAAGCTAGAAGACTGCTACGTGCCAAAGGACAGGCTCATTATGGCGAACTCGAAATCGGATTGGTTGAAGAATATGACAATCAACAACCTCCTCCCCATTTGCTTCAACAGAAGATGGGATTAACTCAAAATTCTATAGGTCTCAGGATAGATTTTCACCCGGAGACAGCACATGTGGAAAATCTGATTGGATAAAAGCTCTGATTTATCTGAGCTGCACTGGAAACAGCACAACAGAGGGAGAGAAAAGCAATGAAACTACGTCACTAGACTGATGAGAACGAACTTTGTAAAATACATCTAGCGTTAATGAAAATATATATTAAATTATAAAAATATAATTTTCTGATTCTGATATTACCAGGCCAGAAAAAAAGGCCTCTGGTCATCAGCAGTTTAGGAAAATATCTTATTGTATACCAAATAACTTTATCAAGTCGTCAATATTTTGTAATTATTATTAAAATGTTAACTAGCGTGTCATTAATGACCATTTCTGAAATTTCCGACGTAGTTAAAAAATACAACCCCATTCCCAATTATCGTCTACCTTACTATTTTGTTCAATTGCATTATATTTCGTTTTTATTGATGTTGCAAATGTCAGACTAGAGCGTTTTACCTGCCTTACTTTCCTTCCGGTAAAGACTGATCAACTTAACGATTTGCAACTTGTCTGCTAAAGATGTTTATCAAACAGTCAGATACAGGTGACAAGATGAGTGACTCAGAGACAGGAAGGTAATCAAGATTTGAACTTCCGGTCAGATTGGTGAATCGTCTTGTTCAACCATCTTTGATCGCAGACATTTGGTCCCAGAATTCAGTGGAATGAAAACAAAAATGGCTGCGCACGTAAACAGTAATTAGCCAAACAAGCTCAACATAACCTTCATAAAGGTGTTTTTCACTGATCGTATTTGTCCATTACTGAATATGCAAGAATCGGAATTCATTATTTTCACCATCTTTAGTGAAATAGTGAATAATCATGTAAATAAAGGCATTATTAACACACAAACCATTGTCTGCTGGTTAGGATGTTTTATTGGTAAGACAAGTGGAGTGATCCTGAGGAAAATAACATCTTAGAAAGTTGATCAATAAATATTCAGTATACTCTTTAACAGTACTACTGCCCTAAATAGTTTCAAAATATAATTTTAACCAGTTGAAATCAGAATACTGCTCCATATCTAATAAGCAACATGGTGTTTACGGGCTGCTGCGGTGGCAATTTATGTTGTCATAAAATACAATTCTGGAATTGTCAGTGCATACTGAAATAATATGCATTAAGAAATCACGCTGAGGGGCCTTAAGCGATATTTCAAAATGTACTTGTGAAAAGGTTTAAATATGTCATTTGATGCTATAGAAGTAGCGTTTGAAGCATTTTTCACAAATTCAGAATTGCTGAAAAATCATTACGCCCAACGTAATGGGTCCCAATTGCAAATATGTTCCTTTAGAAGAGATGGACTTATACACCTCTTTTCAAGATTTTATTTTAAACATGGTGAGTGTGGTGAGCTTGCAAATGTGGGGAACCTCAATAGCGCAACCATGTGGTTGATAAAAAAATCTCTGCAGTCATTATTGTCGTATCATCTTTGTTAACATACACACCAAGTAGAATCATAATACCATTATCCTTATAGGAGATGTGTCTATATTTGTGCAAAACAACACCCCTGCACATGTTCATCTGTCAATGGCGGCCAAGTTTTTTAACATACTGGCCTGATTGATATAACTTTTGAAGACCATCGTCCATAGATGCCAAATATCAAAGTGCGTGAAGATCGGACATTTGTTGCCAGAGAAGTAAATTTTTTTAGTGTTTTTCACAAATTCAAAATGGCCGCCAAACCATTAAAGCGAAGTTAATGAGTCCCAATGGCAAATATGTTCCTTGTGAGGAGGTGGACTTATCTACCTCTTTTCATGGCTGTATCTCAAACGGAGTGAGTATGGTGACCTTGCTAATGTGAAAAACCTCAATAGCGCCACCGTGTGGTTGATAAAAAAATACTCGCAGTCATTTTTTCTGTATGGTCCTTGTCAACATACGTAACAAGTAAAATTATTATACCATTATCCTTGTAGACGATGTGTCTATATATGTGCAAAACCACGCTCCCTCACATGTTCATTGGTCAATAGCATCCATGTTTTTTGACATAATGGTCTGGCTTATATAACTTTTGAAAACCATGGTTCCTAGATGCCAAATTTCAAAGTACGTGAAGATCGGACATTTGGTGCCAGAGGAGTTAATTTTTTAGTGTTTTTCAAAAAATCCAAAATGGCGGAAAATCCATCATGGCGGACTTTATGGGTCCCAATGGCAAAAATGTTCATCATGAGGAGATGCACCTATTTACCAATTTTCAAGACTCTAGGTCACAAGGGGTGGGCGCGGTGAGCTTGCAAAAAGTTAAACTTTGGAGGCTTGTGACAGCGCCACCATGAGGCCGATATGCATGCCACTGCACCAGAAGTTGCGGCCCTTGGCCCTTTACTACCATAAAAATTTGGGCCCCTTTAAGCCATTTAATCTCACGGGAATTTGCAAAAAACACCCTTTTTTGTCGGATTAATAACAATAACGAACCCGAAGAAACACAATCGGGTTTCACCAGTGAACTGCTGAAACCCTAATAATGAACCGGAACAAACACAATAGGGTTTCACCAGTGAACTGCTGAAACCAAAATAATAATGATGAACTGGAACAAACTAAATAGAGTTTCACCAGTGAACTCCTGAAACCCTAAGAATAATAATAATAATAATGAACCGGAACAAACACAATAGGGTTTCACCACTAAACTGCTGAAACCCTAATAATGAACCGGAACAAACACAATAGGGTTTCACCACTGAACTGCTGAAACCCTGATGAAGGGGTTTTGGATAAGCTAGGTTGAGTGTATATATCAGACCTAGCAGCAGGGCACAAGCTGAGGCAACTGAAGTCAGTTCATTCAACACCTCCACGCCCTCAATGACAATGCCAATGTCTTCAGGTGCCTCCTGCAGTCCTTCCCCCTCCTTCCGAATGACGAACACTACCATGGTGAGCTGCTCCAGGTCCTTCATAGTGTCATCTGCTCCAGAGTCCTACAGAAGGATACAGGACGTAAACACAAAACATTACTGGCATCACTTTGCACTGTTGTGCAGTAAATACGCAATTGGAACGGGACAAGAATCACTGGCCTGAGTTCTACTCTGTGATATCTCACTTATGCCTCGACTTGTTCAGAACACAAAAACATATCTACCACCAGAGTTAATAAAAGGATTGCTAGGGCTGCACAAGTTTAGAAGACAATGGCTACAAAATCATAATGAAAACAGTTCACTGAATAATGCCAAAAGGGATCACACTACATGGATTTGGTACAAGTTCAGCCACACATCTCATGATTGGTCAAGTCTGGCATTAAGACAGTCATGGTGAAGCTGAAGAGATTTATGTTGATATTTCAACGTTAAAGCAACATTTATGCTTTTATCTTAAACCATTTTATCTTAAAATTAAGGATTCAACATTTTTGATGGTACACTGACTTGTAATAGGGAGAATGACTACAGTGTGTGAAGATGTGGATTGTACACTGCTCAAAAGAATTAAGGGGACACTGAATTCACACATACGGTCTCGGAACGGTCTATGGAAACCAAAATCACCAACCGATCGAGGGCTGGATTCAAACTCACACCGAAAATCCAAGTAAACAATTGAAATCACAGGCTGTTCCAACTTGCGTTAATTTCATCACAGTGACTCAAAATGTGACTCAGCACTATGTATGGCCCCCACGTGCCTGTATGCACTCCTGACAACGTCTGGGCATACTCCTGATGAGACGGCGGATGGTGTCCTTGGGGATCTCCTCCCAGACCTGGATCAGGGCATCAGTGAGCTCCTGGATAGACTGTGGCGCTACTTGGCGGTGTCGGATGCACCGATACATAACATCCTAGAGGTTTTTAATTGGATTCAGGTCTGGGGAACGTGAGGGCCAGTCAATGACATCAATGCCTTGGTCATCCAGGAACAGAGGCCGGGCATTGTCCTGCACCAGGAAGAACCCAGGGCCCACTGCACCAGCGTAAGGTCTGGCAATGGGTCTGAGGATTTCATCCCAGTACCTAACAGCAGTCAGGGTACCGTTGGCTAGCACGTGGAGGTCTGTGCAAACCTCCAAGGATCTGCCTCCCCAGATCATCACTGACCCACCGCCAAACCGGTCTTGCTGGAGGATGTTGCAGGCAGCATGACGTTCACCACGGCGTCTCCAGACTCTTTGACATCTGTCATGTGATGGTAATTCCATCGATAGGAACTCTTAAAGGAGTAAGTACAGAGAAAATTCTCTTGCCATAGTTAGCAGTTTATTTGCAAATACAGAGACACGTCAAAAGCTTACAGAATATTCCTCTGAGGAATCTCAGATAAATACATGAACAGTCAGTATTTATTACAGTTAAAAGGGGTGTGGTAAGTTGCTGCACAGCTGTCCTAACTCAATAAAACACATTCCCTTTGTTCTATCACTACCTAGGTTTCACACAAGGGGCATGCTGTCCTCCCCCACATGGGTAACCTTTTCAACTCTGAAGAGGACTTACAGCATCTGGACAAACAATAGATACTCTGATGGTTTAAACTGATAGACAATTAATGGATAACCCAATGACCTTTGAGACCATCAAAAGATGACCATAAAACACCGGATCCCCCTCTCCTACATTCCTTTTCTTATCTAAACATGGGGACTCAGTACCTTTAACTAGTAACCCATTTATACATGTATAGGACTAAGTATACATCAGTTCAAGAATTTCCATAACAGTCATGTGCTCAGTGTAAACCTGCTCTCATCTGTGAAGAGAACAGGGCACCAATGGCAGACCAGCCAAATCTAGTGTTCTCTGGCAAATGCCAATCGAGCTGCACGGTGCTGGGCTGTGAACACAGGTCCCACTAGAGGACGTCAGGCCGTCATGCCACCCTCATAGTGTGTTTCTGACAGTTTGGTCAGAAACATGCACACCAGTAGCCTGCTGGAGGTCATTTTGTAGGGCTCTGGCAGTGCTCCTCCAGTTCCTCCTCACACAAAGGAGCAGATACTGGTCCTGCTCTTGGGTTGATGCCCTTCTACGGCCCTGTACAGCTCTCCTCGCGTAACGGCCCGTCTTCTGGTATCTCCTCCATGCTCTTGACTGTACTGGGAGATACAGCAAACCTTGTGATGGCACATATGGATGTGCCATCCTGGAGGAGCTGGACTGCCTGTGCAACCTGAATGGCCTGCAGGTACCACCTCATGCTACCAGTAGTGACAAGGACACTAGCAAAACAACGCTAGAAAAAAATCAGTCAGGAAGGATAAGGCGATAGCCATTGTCTGTGGCCACCACCTGCAAAACCATTCCCTTTTTGGGGGTTGTCTTGCTGTTGCCTCTCCAGTGCACCTGTTGTCACTTATTTGCACCAAAACAGGTAACGTTGATTCACAATCATTTATGCTTCCTAACTGGACAAATTGGTATCCCTGAAGTTTAATTGACTTAGTGTTATACTGTGATGATTGTGTTCCCTCGATTTTTTGAGTAGTGTATTATTACAGTTGAGAAAATCTTTTTACAGTTTTACTATAAATCTAGAATATTTTGTGTGTCCCCCTTTGGCAAGATGTGTTGACAGGCAAATTTCTGTTGAAACTTACAAAATACTCTTTGATCAGGTTATTTGCATCTTCTCCCAGGAAGATGATGAGGGCTTTCAGGACACACTCCCTCTGAAAATGAATGTTCTCAGTCTAGAACATAATCTTAATACAAAAAATGTTTCTTAAAATCTCTGAAGACCAAAGTCCTTACACTTACAGCTAAACTCCTATACTTCATTTAAAAACCGACAGACATTTACTTTATGAGCTTAATGGTGTAGCTTTTGAGTAGCTGAAAACATTCCCTGCATATGAAAGACTATCAATATTGGTCTGCCCACGTTAATGTATCTATAAAGAATACAGAAACTGTCACACACCCCCCCCCCCCCAGCTACCACGTAAACTCAGGGTCTCGTTTCATCAAACATC
>JACXGI010016664.1:0-15554 GCA_016801175.1 Esox masquinongy
AACTTGTGCCAAAAGCAGAGAATTGTGTGTAGTGTTTTGAAAAAAGTGTGTTTTAGAACTGCAATTTGAGTGTAAAGCAGGAATTGTGCTTGTAGTTTAGCAGAATTGGTTCAGGGGGTTGGTGAATGAGTTACATGTTGTGGTCATTGTGTCTCAAGTACCAGAATTTGTGTGTAAACAATTGAGAAAAACTGTAACATTTTACCTTTTACATTTTAGTCATTTAGCTGATGTACAATGAGAAGTTTCATCTTAACAAAGCCAGATGGGACAACCAAATAACCCAGTAATATCTATTGAGGTACCAGGATAGGGAAGAGCTTGACAGGGTTTGAGCATAGCCTAAAGCAGGAAGGAGCAGTTCCCCTTACTGCTCCGTAGGCATGCACTGTGTTCTTGTAGTGGATTCAAGTTCCAACTGGAAGTCAGTGGGGTTTGTTGAAGAGTGAGTGACATGGGAGGACCTGAAAAGGTTGGACACCAGCCGAGTGAGTATCAGTAGTCCCTGTGTGAAATAGCAAATGTCTGGATTAGGACCTGTGCCGCTCTCTGTCTAAGGTGAGGCATACTCAATGAATTCTGTAGACCGTGACCCTGTAGTAGCAAGGATGAGGGGGCTTTGAACCGAGTCCCAGAGGGAAGATGAAAGGGCCTGAGATGTCCAGTCCTGAGAGTGTGGAGAGGAGGATCTGCTGGTTCACAGTGTTGAAGGCAGAGGACAAGAACAGAGGAGAGAGTAGGTTTGGCAAGTGTGAAAAGTCTCTGTGACACAGACTAGACAGTCATGGTGGAGTGGCCTGTCATGAAGCCTGGCTGGTTGGGGTTGAGGAGATCGTTCTGAGTTGGTTGATAGGAGAGTTGGTCGGTGACAGCACAATGAACTGCTTTGTAAAGGAAAGACAGAAGGGAGGTATAATGAGGTTATATATATATTCAGGTCAATTCAATATACAAATTACTTACACACTGTCTTCATCACATTCCAGGATGAGAAAAACCAGATCCTCACCACTAATGCCTGGCTTCAGATGGTGAGTGTGTGTGCCTGCCTGTGAGCGTGCAGGTATAAATGAATAGTGGGTGCATTTGTATGTGTCAACCATGTAACCAGAATCATTGATTGACTAAAATCTATTGGATTCCTATAGCAATGGTATGACCACTACCTCCAGTGGAACCAGTCAGAGTACCCGGGAGTCAAGTCCCTTCGCTTCACTACTGACCAGATCTGGACACCAGACATACTACTGTACAACAGGTGGGTCAGACATCCATAATGGACTAAGTTCCCTCCACAACTTCACACATTGCCATTGTAGGTATTGAATAAGCTCATTTTAAATAGTGTAAATGGTTTGTACATTGTGCAGGAGGGTGATCACGCAGACGATCACTGGTTGAAGTTCGGTAAAGTGACTGTGGAGGAAGAAAATATGTTAGCAGCACACTGACGTGCACACACTCGGCTGATCTCTGTGTTGTGTCCTTAGTGCCCATGAGAAGTTTGATGCCACCTTCAAGAGCAACGTGCTGGTTAACTCCAGTGGCTTCTGTGAGTACCTACCTCCAGGTACGTCCACAGGACAACCAACTCATTTAAGGAGCGTTCTCCTTCTTCCTTCCTCTTCTCACCCACTAACTTCACTTACTCCCTCCCCCCTCCTCCCTCCCTCTCTCCCTGTCCCAGGTATTTTCAGCAGTGCATGTAATGTGGACGTACGTTGGTTTCCCTTTGACATCCAGCGCTGTGAACTGAAGTTTGGCTCTTGGACGTTTGACGGCTGGCTACTGGACCTCCAGATGAAGGAGGCTGACCTGTCAGGATACATGTCTAATGGAGAGTGGGAACTGTTGGGTGAGAGAACGCTGTCTGCCTTTTGCCCCAGCCTGTCCCTCGCCTCTTACCCTCACACGTTTCTTTTCCATTCCTGTTACGTCTTTGCCTCCAACTGCCTTTCTGCTCCCTGTCATTTTCTTGTCTCATCCCCAGTCTTCTCTCCCTTTTGGTTGTAGGTGTACCAGGGGATCGTCATGATATATTTTATGATTGCTGTACGGAGCCATACTCTGACGTGACCTTTGTTGTGACACTTCGGAGGAGAACTCTGTTCTATGCTCTCAACCTTCTCGTCCCTTGTGTTCTCATCTCTTCTTTGACCCTGCTGGTTTTCCTGCTGCCAGCAAGATCGGGAGAGAAGATTGGTCTTGGTAAGAAGATAGGGGATGGGGGGGCTTACAGTACTACAGAGCACCGATCAGCCATAACATTATGACCACTGACAGGTGAAATGAATAACACTGATAATCTTGTTATCATGGCACCTGTCAGTGGGTGGGATATATTAGGCAGCAAGTGAACATTCTGTCCTCAAAGGTGTTGTGTTAGAAGCAGGAAAAATGGGCAAGCGTAAGGATCTGAGCGACTTTGACAAGGGCTAAATTGTGATGACTACATGACTGGGTCAGAGCATCTCCAAAACTGCAGTCCTTGTGGGGTGTTCCCAGTCTGCAGTGGTCAGTACCTATCAAAAGTGGTCCAAGGAAGGAAAAGTGGTGAACTGGCGACAGGGTCATGGGCAGCCAAGGCTCATTGATGCACGTGGGGAGTGAAGGCTGGCCCGTGTGGTCTGATCCAACAGACGAGCTACTGTAGCTCAAACTGCTGAAAAAGGTAATGTTGGTACTGACAGAAAGGTATCAGAACACACAGTGCATCGCAGTTTGTTGCGTATGGGGCTGCGTAGCCGCAGACCAGTCAGGGTGCCCATGCTGACCCCTGTCCACTGCCGAAAGCACCTACAATGAGCATGTTTGCATCAGAACTGGACCACGGAGCATTGGAAGAAGGTGGCCTGGTCTGATGAATCACGTGTCCTTTTACATCACATGGATGGCCGGGTGTGTGTGCATCGCTTACCTGGAGAACACATGGCACCAGGATGCACTATGGGAAGGAGGAAAGCTGGCGGAGGCAGTGTGATGGTTTGGGCAATGTTCTGCTGGGAAACCTTGGGTCCTGCCATTCATGTGGATGTTACTTTGACACGTACCACCTACCTAAGCATTGTTGCAGACCATGTACACCCTTTCATGGCAACGATATTCCCTGATGACATTGGCATCTTTCAGCAGAATAATGCGCCCTGCCACAAAGCAAAAATTGATCAGGAATGGTTTGAGGAACACATCAACAAGTTCAAGGTGTTGACTTGGCCTACAAATTCCCCAGATCTCAATCCAATTGAGCATCTGTGGGATTTGCTGGACAAACAGGTCCGATCCATGGAGGCCCCATCTCGCAACTTACAGGACATGAAGGATCTGCTGCTAATGTCTTGGTGCCAGATACCACAGCACACCTTCAGAGGTCTAGTGGAGTCCATGCCTCGATAGGTCAGGGCTGTTTTGGTGGCAAAAGAGGGACCTACACAATATTAGGCAGGTGGTCATAATGTTATGGCTGATCGGTGTACATGTGTACAGTACTAGCCACATAATGCCAGCATAACAGTTCCTCCCCCATCTGTCTCCAGGAATCACAGTTCTTCTCTCTCTGACTGTTTTCATGTTGCTGGTGGCTGAGATTATGCCCCCTACCTCAGACTCCATACCACTGATAGGTCAGTGACTGGGTGTTTGTGTCTAGGCACGTGCTTATATGTATGTGTGAATGTGTACCTGTACTTTAATACTGTCTCTCCATTCTAGGTCAGTATTTTGTGAGTACCATGATTACCGTAGGGATGTCTGTGGTAGCGACTGTAGTTGTTCTTCAGTACCATCACCATGACCCCAACAATGGAAACATGCCTCAATGGGTGAGACTCAGTCTGACTAGTCAATATACAGTGGGTTTGGTTTGTTTGGTGTGTTTGGTGGGTTTGGTGTTTGTGATTTGAGGAATTCTCTAATTCCCTAGTTCATCTTATCTTGGTACATAATCAGGACACACTTGTTTGAAATATTTTACTTTTTCGGGGCATTTCGCCAGTCTCCATTCGGAAAAAGGCTATTTTTGGTTTAGGGGTTATATAAATACTTCAGCGTAATAGTTTACAGTTGGGGTTAGAATCAGGTTTGGGGTTAGTGGCACAAAACCTTGGATTGCACAGGCCTGTTGTACCTTCACGTTGTGTCTAAACATGTACTGTTTATGGTCGGTGACTGTGGTCAGGAGAAAATGGGGGACCATGGGGCCACACACTGATGTTAAATGGGATGAAGACAAACGGAAATGATAAGGAATTAGGTAAATCAACAGTTCAATACTAAACTCTATGAATAATTAAAGCTTCCACCAAGGATAAGAGCTGCAGAAAAAAATACTGAATGTAAATAAATACCTTTTTTTAATGACAAAAGACAAAACTTTCAAACAATAGTACTGAACACATTCATATTTTTTAGGGTTTGGATTTAGGTTGGGTTTTGGAGTTAGTGTATTAGTTATATTTACAGGTTAGGGAAAATAAGATTTTGAATGTAAACAATATCAACAATTTTGAAAATCTATTCTAAATCCTTTAAATTGGTTTTGCCACAGACAGGCTTTGGGTCCTCTTTCTTACTGTGTGTGTGTGTGTGTCTCAGGCACAGTTGGTTCTACTCCAGTGGGTTCCCTGGTTTCTGAGGATGAAGCGTCCAGGAGATTGGGGAGAACTCAAATCCCACCGCAGCCACTCAAATCTCCAGAGCAAATCCTTCCCCACTGCTTTCCCCCCTAACCCAGCGCCCACCTCCATTCCCCAAAGCTTCAACTCTCTACAGAACTGTTTTAGTCATCTCAGCCAGCCCCTACCACACCTACCATCAAACCCCACCCTTCAGTCTTGTCCCAACCAGAACCAGAACCCCCTGCCTAGTATCCACCAAAACCAAAATAGAATTCCCCAGCCCCTTCATTACCCACATCTAAACCCTAACCCTAATCTCCCCACCACCTCTGACTCTCTGCCCAATGGACACCTGCCTTATGTGGGTTACCTGAATCCTCCTGAACCAGATCCTGCTGTCACCTGGAGAGGAGGAAGAGGTGGTGGAGGAGGAAGGTGTTCTAATACCCACATTCAACATGACCTCCAGCTATCCTCCACATGGTTCGGTAGGCTGCCTCCACAACTGTCTACAGTTCTAGATCCTGACAGCTGTCTGGATGCCAGACCTGGACAAGGAGGAGAAGGTATGGACTGTGCCCAGGTTGAAGTGTGCCAGGCTGGCATAGTGGACGCCCAGCTCCAGGCTCTGCTTGTGGAGGTGCGGTTTCTGGCTGATCGTTTCCGTGAGCAGGACCGCAGGGAGAGTGTGGCAGAGCAGTGGCAGTTTGCAGCAGCGGTCATCGACCGTATGTGTCTGGTGGGGTTCAGTGTGTTCAACATCATATGTACTATCGCCATCCTCATGGCTGCACCCAACTTTGTGGAGGCCGCCTCCAAGGACTTCTTCTGAGAAGGAGAGAGGGGGAGGAGGAGGGTGGAAGAGAGGCTGGAATTGATGTTAGGAGACACAAGCCACATGACAACTGGTACTCCAGATGCTTGACAACAGAATGGTCACCTCACCATGATATAATACTCTTTTATATACCAATAGACACAGTGCTCTTCAGAAGTATTTCACCACTTGGTAAAGATGAGTATTAAACAAAGGCTATGACAAAGTGTAATTGTTGAGAGAAATCTAACCTTTAAATTGAGTTAAGGCTGTTCAAAGAAAAAACTAATTCTTAATTAAGAAGTGATTTTTCTCTGAAATATGTCCTGTCTACTGGCACCCCTAGCAATTTGTAAGGACCACAATCTAATAGAACTATCTTTGCTTATTTTTTTTAGATTCAGTCAACTATGTGGTCATCTATAACTGGGGTATAAATATCAAATTTCTTTGGGCAAATGTCAAAGTCCCTTAGTCATCTATCAGCTTGGGGACACAAATTAAATGCATCAAAATGTTGTTGGCATTCATAAATTAGGCATAAATAGCTACAGTGGATATAAAAAGTCTAAACACCCCTGTTACAGTTTTTTTTTCAATTGCTTAGGCACAATTTTAAAAACAGGGCCCGGTTTTTCAAACCCCTTCACACAATTAGCACAACACTACACCAAAGTAGCAAAAACACCTCAGATCATTTGCAAAATGGAACACTATTGTCAAAACTATACAATGTCTTATAAAAACCTTATTTTGTTGTGTAGACTTTTTATATCCGCTGTACATGCTTAAAAACACCCATGTCTATTATTTGGGCAAGTTTGAAATCATCTGAAGTTGTGATAAACCTGCCTGGAAGATGACTCAAGTGTATTTTACTGCCATTCACATTGAGTGGGATTAGTGAAGAAAAATTCTCAGGATCAAAGAAAGAGAATTGCAGAATTTGGTAGAATCTTGAAGTCATCAAGTATCCAAAGCTAAAATGAAACATCACCTCCACTACACTAAGCTATATGAATGTTTTGCCAAAACAAAAACCTTTCATCAAGATATGAACACCAGCACCCAGTGTATACCAAATGTCATTGTAATTGGATTCTTTGGTCAAATATGAAAAATATACAGCATTTTGGCTACACACACCAGATGTTTTAATTTGAAACATGATTATGGTATTGCAGAAAAAGCGATTCCACAATGTGACGCTTGCTGATGGATTTATCACATTGTGGGGCTGTATTACTTCCAAATGTTCTGGGAACCTTGTCAGGTCACATGGCATAATGGACAGTTTTGGACTGAGCTAAATTTGTCTGCCTCTGCAAGGAGGCTAAAACTTGGTCTTGGTTGGATCTAAAAGCAATGACAATAATGATCCAAATCATTCTGCCAGAGCCACATGACAAAATGTCTCAATTGACTCAGGATCGAGCTTTTGCAATGGCCATCCCAGTCCACTGACTTAAACCCCATGGAAAACCATTGGGTGAGCTGAAGATGAGAGTCCACAAGAGAGAACGAAGGACTCTGAAGGATTTGGAGAGATTCTGCATGAATAAATGGTCTCAGATCCCTTGCTATGTGTTTCAAGGCCTGATCAACCATAATAGCAGAACATTCGGTACTGTTATCTTGGCATGGGGAGGGTGCACAAAATACTAAATGTAGGGGTGCCAATAATCATGACAGATTTGAGGAATACTTTTATTACTTTTAAAATACTTTTAAAATACTTTTAAAATAGTTTAAAATAGTTTAAAATAGATTACAAGTGTAAAGAATAGATTTCAGTTATAGAGTGTACTTTAAGCTGGTAAACAACAATTAAATTTTTTCATAGCATTTTTTGTTCATCATTATCAAGTGGGCAATAATTCTGGAGGGCACTTTGGGAGTGTCAGCTAAACTCCAAGAAATATTCATATAAATAGATTGATAGACTTTAATGTTTATTGAGGTGTGCCTAAATTTGAAAAGCTGACAATGCATATCTCAGTCTTTTGGTTCGTCATGCCCAGTTTGGCTAATGTAGAGAATTAAGGGTCCAATCATTTTTCATTTTTAATTGCTGGGTTGCTGTGTGTGTTCTTGCTTTTACACTTGCCTGGGTATCCAGCAGAGTTTGATCTTTCCACCCGTGAAAAATCCCAGCAGGTCCTGAATGGGCCAGTGTTCTAAGTCATTGTGTCGCAGTACAACTGGCACACAGACAGTCCAGAAGAGCTTGGCAGTATATGCTTCGGATCACAGCAATCGGGAGTTGCTGCAAAGAGACATGACCATAATTAAGTGTTAGCTATCACAGAATGTGTCTAAACATGTTATTATTACATCCCTGTGGACTTGGAGGGATGATGAAAAATACACTCATCAGAAGTGACATTATCCACTACTATGTTGAATTACTGTACATTATTTTATTATGTATTAAACTTTTTATATACTGAGTCCTTCCTACATCTGTATGATTCTTAGATTCAAGGATATGTTTTGTCATTTACTCCTCTGTTAATTGTCATGTTTTGGTAACTGATTTCTACTAAGATCACATATGGGATGGTTTTAAAATGGTCATGCTGTGGAACATATGCAGTTAGGTCCGGAAATAATTGGACACTGACACAAGTTTTGTTATTTTGGCTGTTTACCAGAGTATATTCTAGTTACAGTTAAATAATGAACAATGTGCTTAAAGTGCAGTCTGTCAGATTTAATATGAGGGTGTTCACATCCAAATCGGAGTAAGGGTTTAGGAATTACAGCTCTTTAATATGTAGCCCCCTTTTTTCCAAGGGATCAAAAGTAATTGGACAATTGACTCAAAAGCTGTTTCATGGACAGGTGTGGGCTTTTCCTTCATTATTTCTTCATCAATTAAGCAGGTAAAAGGTCTGGAGTTGATTCCAGGTATGGCATTTGCATTTGGATGCTGTTGCTGTGAACCCACAACATGCAGTCAAAGGAGCTCTCAATGCAAGTGAAATAGGCCATGCTTAGGCTGCAAAAAACATCCTTCAGAGAGATAGCAGGAACATTATGAATGGCCAAATCAACAGTTTGGTACATTCTGAGAAGAAAAGAACACACTGATGAGCTCTGCAACACAAAAAAGGCCTGGACGTCCACGGAAGACAACAGTGGTGGATGATCGTAGGATCCTTTCCATGGTAAAGAAAACCCCCTTCATAACATCCAGCCAGGTGAAGAACAATCTCCAGGAGGTAGGCATATTATTATCCAAGTCTACCATAAAGAGAAGACTTCACAAGAGCAAATACAGAGGGTTCACCACAAGGTGCAAACCATTCATAAGCCTCAAGAATAGAAAGGCCAGATTTGACTTTGCCAAAAAATATCTAAAAAAGCCAGCCCAGTTCTGGAACAACATTCTTTCTACAGATAAAACTAAGATCAACCTGTACCAGAATGATGGGAAGAAAAAAGTATGGAGAAGGCTTGGAACGTCTCCGAAGCATACCATATAATCTGTAAAACACAATGGAGGCAGTGTGATGGCATGGGCATGCATGGCTTCCAATTGCACCAGGTCACTAGTGTTTATTGATGATGTGACAGAAGACAGAAGCAGCCGGTTGTATTTACTTTACAGATGGCCAGGGACCCAGCAACCCAAGAGTTTTTTAAGGCAAAGAAGTGGAATATTCTGCAATGGCCGTGTTAATCACCTGATCTCAACCTGATCGAGCATGCATTTAATTTCTGAAGACAAAACTTAAGGCAGAGAGACCCATGAACAAACAACAACTGAAGACAACTGCAGTAAAGGCCTGGCAAAGCATCACAAAGAAGGAAACCCAGTGTTTGGTGATGTCCATGCATTCCAGACTTCAAGCAGTCATTGCCTGCAAAGGATTCTCGACAAGGTATTAAAAATGAACATTTTATTTATGATTGCGTTAATTTGTCCAATTACATTAGAGCCCCTGAAATAAGGGGACTGTGTATGAAAATGGTTGCAATTCCTAAACGTTTCATACAATATTTTTGTTCAACCCCTTGAATTCAAGCTGAAAGTCTGCACTTCAATTGCATCTCGGGTGTTTCATTTCAAATTCATTGTGGTGTCGTACAGAGCCAAAATTATGAACATTGTGTCTGTGTCCAAACATTTCCAGACCTAACTGTAGGAGTTAAATTTGGAATTTTAGGGACTATGTTGGTGTACCAAAACATATTGGTTAATTACAGTGAAATTGGCCTTTCCTTCTATGGTGGATTGAAATGCACTGTACTCAAAATGCTAACATGGTAGAGAATGTTTCTTCTTCTTTTAGAAAGCTACAGTAATTATTTTACTTTCAGATAGGTACATAAGAATGTGTGCAATTTACCGGAAAACCAGTAATGCCTGAGACTCTAAATAGTCTAACTGACTTATTATCTGGACTGGTTCCTGTGTAGCATTGGCTGTGAAAGTCACAGTCAAAAACTAAAAGATGATTGTGTTCCCTAGACTTTGTTTTTCTTTCGGAATGTATAATGTTCATTATTGTAGAAACAAACATTTGGGGTAGAGAAGATGTTTATTACATTTTTTTCGTTTGGTGACCTATTACTCTGATCAAACATTGCATTCCATAAGTCACATTCAATGCAATACAT
The DNA here is from genome assembly GCA_016801175.1 of Esox masquinongy. Lineage (NCBI taxonomy): Eukaryota > Metazoa > Chordata > Actinopteri > Esociformes > Esocidae > Esox > Esox masquinongy. The sequence continues at coordinate 10,057 of JACXGI010016664.1, forward strand.
GAAAGCCTTGTACCAGCAGATTCTGAAGAATGTGATGACATCACACTGTGAGACCTTAAATAGTTTCCACAAACGTGATATATGCAATGTGGAGCAAACCGAGATGGGTCACAGCCCAAACTGGGCTGTTCCAGGGGCTCTGGCCCCAGCTCAACATTACTTCAGCCACCAAAAAAAAACACACAGACAGACGTGTCAATTTTGCACAGAAACGTTAATGTTTCATGTATAAAACATAACTGGTTGTTCACAAGGTGCATAGATTAACTAAATGGGTAGAAACAGACAGAACAGCCTGTTAATTGCATCTCAAAATAAATTTCCATCTCAAAATAAAATCTTCTTTTTCTCTTTCCACTCTTGATTCTTGTCTTTTCTGGACAGTCTCCCTCTGATCAAAAAGTAGTTAACGACAACGCAGAGAGAGGAGGAAGGAAGAAAGAGAGAGGGGGGCCACTAGTGGTGTAGAAACAGCAAGCTGCCAAGCCTTGAAAAATGCAGAAAGATTAATATGGTTGAATCCAGGCTACCATATATCCAGTATTGTAGAGGGGGCACGGAGTCTGTCAGAATGAAAGGCAGGTGGTCTTAAGGATTTTGGAGAATTTCGAATTTCTCTATATTATCTTTTATTAGTAGCAAATAACCAAACAGTTACAAATGTCTGGCTGTGTTTATATATGTCAGAGGCGGAGTGTAATTTGTGGCCAGACCACCGAGGCCAGACACCGAGGTAATATGAGCCCTAGGAACTCAATAAATATTATTAAAGGACTAAAATTCTTTTTTTTTTAATTTGGGGGACAGCACCGTAACAATTACCAGAAGGAGGCAGAAGTTTAATCAAAATATAATTTAAATCTAAAATAATGTATATAAAGCATGAAAATGTATAAAATGCATACATACATAATAATGTATAAAATGCATAACCTGTGTCCACAAAATCTTCCCAGGTTGGCTAATCCTCTGGAGCAGTGGTTCTCAAATCTCTCCTGGGGAACCCCAGTCACCCATCTAATAGATATTCCAGACAAGTCTAACCTAAAGGGAAAATTGGACCCATACATTGTTCACAGAAAACACTCCATAGGTGTACCCAAGAGGCAAAATAATGAAAACCTGCAGCCAAATAAAACTATGTTGCAGTGTTTTTACAATTTTATGTCACTTATGTACTATTATTCATAGTATGTTGTGGTTTTTCAAAAGTCTTAGTACAAAACTCTGATCACACTTGTAACCCATTAAATCTTGCATTCAAAACATCTTTCACCACAAGAACATTGATTCAACCACTACATTTTTGGTGAAATATAATGAGTACATTAGTCATCACAACATAACAGTGCAAATCCCTCTGTTTAGTCACTGTAACAGTCAATAAGTCCAAGACCAAACAATGTCAGACACATGACTCTTTGAAGTGCTAAGGGAAATCTGTTTATTTCACTGTTTTCAGATTACGCAAAACTTTTGTACACTACCTATTACAACTGCTTGAAAATAATTTCCATAACTTCTGTCCCATAAACAAAACTGTGATCAATGAAGACATCTTCTCCAATTATTGATGCAAAACTGGCAATGTTTTTGTGTCCAATCAATTGTAAAAAATACTTTCAGAATGAAATGAAAGAAATGTCCATGTTTAGCACAAACCACACTAATTTGCTTTCATGCGGTCTTTGTCATTTGGCCATGATATCTTGTCCATGTCACAATAAATATCTTCATTTTACATGCACTGCAGGAAAAAGTTTTTGGCATGGCGATTTCAAACGTGATATTGGTCACCAGTGATATCATGATATGGCTTATTCATGAGAGGGTGACATGCTCATGGGGATGGTGTCATAAATCTTCCATCTCTATAATGAAAAGGAGATTATGGGAACATGTCTAGTGTCAGGAATCAGAGGTGATTCGGGAATGTGCCAAAACCATTCCCGAATCACCCCTGAATGGAGGAAACTAACAATATCCCTCACAATTTCACTGAGGAACTCCATGAGGTACGCAGCCCCAGTATTCTAAGACCCAAGAAGGGGTTATGTTGTACCACCCCACTCACTGTATGTTCTCGATTATGCATCTTACACTTCTGCCTTTACCTGTGAAGAACAAACCTCCTACCCCACCCTTCTGTGTGAAGAACAACCTCCTAGCCCACGCTTCTTTGTGAAGAACCACCTCCTAGCCCACCCTTCTATGTGAAGAACAACCTCCTAGCCCATCCTTCTATGTGAAGAACAACCTACTAGCCCACCCTTCTATGTGATGAACAACCTCCTAGCCCACCCTTCTATGTGAAGAACAACCTCCTAGCCCACCCTTCTATGTGAAGAACAACCTCCTAGCCCATCCTTCAACCTCCTAGCCCACCCTTCAACCTCCTAGCCCACCCCTGCTCCAGTCCCATAGCGTCACAAGTGCAGCACTCCACAGGTCCAAAACAAAATGTCACACAGCACGCTGTCCCAGAAAATGCTTGTAAAGTAATGTGTCCACAGCAAACCAAGAAAATATAGGAACGATTTTAATTGAGTAAAACCATGCTTGAACAAACACTCGTTGTCCACCCTGTGACACGTGTCTGCCAATATAATCAGCAGGGAATCCAGGTCGATATTTCTAGTTAGGTCATAGTTTTCCCTCAGCTGATCAAAGGTGGTAGAAGTCATTTTTAGGTTTATATTTATATGCCATAGATCCCAACAGCAATTAATGGCATTAACTCTTCCCAACAAGGAAACTGAATAAAAATATATCTTTAAGTTTTGTCCATTAAGTGGGGGGAAAGTTAGCTTTAAATAGTATGGAATATATAGTGTATATAGGAACATTTAAATGACAGATCAAACCAAGAGAGAGACATTTCATTTAGGTTGTGTTTAGTTTTACAACCATGTTCATACCCATGAAGCAGCAATGCGTGTTAACCCAAAGTTTTAGTAATGTGTTTCCTTTATCTTTGTATTGAGTGGAGAAATCGATCTATATGACCCTACGTCTTCCGAATTCTTGCCTTTCTTTTGTCAACCTGTAATCACAGTCTCATCCAGAATGGGCGAATGCTTGAATCATTATGCCTAATGTTATTCTACACATTCCAAAATCAGAATCACCTCTGTTCGCTAAGTACATTTACACATACAATTTCACTTGGTCTAATGCTACTGTCTATGGTAGACAAGATATGGGGACAGAATTCACCAAATCTATCCAGAGGGTGTCATTCTGACTGTTTTAAATTAATAAATGGCATGAATATGCCTAGGATATAACATCCATATTACAACACAATGCATACTAGAGACATAAGAGAGGCAGCGCTGAGAGATATGTAGAGAGACATGAAGGAGAGGGAGAGGAGAGCGATGTGATGTAAAGAGAAATGCGAGTGAGAGAGAGCGGACAAAAGGGAAACAGAAAGAAGGGAGACAGAGGACAGAGATATGTAGGGACATGTAGAGTGAAAAGAGAGAGATACATGTAAAAACAAACAAAATAGTGAGGACAGAGATGTTGACAGAAAGAAGGGAGACAAAGAGAAAGATGAAGAGAGAAATAAGGGAGACAGAGGAGATATGTAGAGACAAGGGAGTGTTAGGGGAAACTGCTGACAACACAAGTTGTAAAGATAGTGCTTTAACTGATTGGTCATTAATGGAGAAGTGGAGTGGGGAAATGTTGATTGGTGGTTCTGTCTCTCTAACGGCTGTAATAGATGGCCTTAATATAGGAGGGATAAGGAGATAGGGCCTTGTGGAATGGAGATAGAGCCTTATGCGTTTTACAGATGCAAAACTCAGAAACTGTAACTATACATTATACTAAGACATTTTGAAGGCCTGTCCGCGGAGGCAGGAAATTCCCCAGTAACGACGTACTGTTTACAGCCCTTAGAAACACAGAGCAAAAATCCACCGTTATGGAAGGTGGTTTGGGTCTTTGCGTGTCATAATTAATTTGCCATCCATAGTTGTAGACACTGTTGGCGCAACATCATTGGCTAATGAGCAACTGTCCATGTCCCTGGACAACACGTGGGAAACATTCCTGTGTGTAGCCCTATCCGAAAATAGACTGGTAGAACATAAGACACTTCTTGTGTCTTACATTGTGGTTGCACACCTCATTGAGTTCCTCAATAAAATTGTGTATGATAATGTTAGGTTCCACCATTCAGAGGTGATTCAGGAATGGTTTTGGGCCAATCCCTGATTCCTGACCTACAGTAGACCGGCCCCATAATCTCCTTTTCATTATGGAGGTGGAAAGTCTATAACCGCCATCCCCATGTCACTCTCCTACATAGATAAGCCATGTCATGACATTACTGGTGACCAATGTCACATTTGGGTTTGCAATGCCAAAATATATTTCCCGCAGCGCATTAAAAATGAACATATTTATTTTGACATGGACAAGATATTATGGCCAAATGCCGAAGACAGAATCAATGCAAATTAGTGTAGTGTGTGCTAAACACTGACATTTCTTTCATTATTATTTTTATTTCTAATAGTAGGCTATTTTTTACTATTGATTAGACAAAAAAACATGTTGCAGTAAAAGTTGCTTTTTTGCATCAATGATTGTAGATGTCTAAAGTACATTGATCACACCTGATTATGGGATAGAAATTGTGATGAGTAATGTACGGATTTTGTTTTGTCTAATGTGAAAACACTGAAATAAACTGTAATAGATTCCCTTAAGCACTTCAAAGTCTCATTTTGAAACACGTCTTACATTGTTTTTCATTTTGTACTGATTTTAACAATGACTAAACTGAAAGATGACTTACCAAATTTACTCATTGTATTTCATAAAAAACTTAGTGGTCGAACCACTGATCTTGTGGTGAAAGATATTTACAAACCAAATGAAAGCAAAATCAATTGTTTTGAATGCAAGATTTAATGATTTACGAGTATGGTCTGTTGATAATAGTACTAAAGAGACTGAAAAAAACTGTAAATGATATTGCAATGTCATATTGACCATCTCTTTGTAGCTATAAAATAAAATCATATTGCAGAAATGAACAGAAAGTCATGGCTTAATGGTTCCCAGAGGTTCTGGTGTGATTGTGTTAAATGCAGTTAAAAATCCATAAATAGGACACGTGCGTAGGCTCCTGGATTATCAACTTGTGGCAGGATAAGGTGCTGGCCCATCCACACATACGGATATCACATAAAACATTACCTACAAGAACAAAGCCTTGACCACTTCTCATGTCAGCCTTGGTCCATAAATAGTTGCTCTTCAAGTCCCCTCCCTAGCTCAACATAGTCACTTCTACCCGTGGGCCAGTTGAACCAGGCTTGCCTAGGTTTTTAACTGGTTGATGAATCCTAACCACAAAGCTTTACCCGAATTCCAAACAACATTTTCCATAATCCAAAATAAAATAGTATTTTTTCAAAATAAATTTATCAAACAGACCCCATCAGACAGACAGTATCAGACAGACCCCATCAGACAGA
>JACXGI010016666.1:0-15401 GCA_016801175.1 Esox masquinongy
CACACACACACACACACACTTCTGCACCCAGTCACCGACTGCAATGCTGTACAGCTTTTGTGGGACAGATGTGCGCACATTGCAGATGAGCGGTCTCAATACCGGACTGCCTCTGGGCACAACAAGGCAGTTAATTCAAACGTGTTAATTGTGCAGTAGCTAGCAAGCTAGCCTACTGAAGAAACCTTACATTTAGTGTTGCAGGCCGCTAGCTCAGCCTGTTTTTGGGAAATGACAGTGGCTGGCTCAGGCTAGCCTGGACGTCAATTGGCAAGTGCTTGTTTTCAGCATCAAATGCCAGAACCGCTACTCCACTCGTAGCCACGCACTGCAGCATTTCCATTTGCTTAAACTAAAAGGTTGATGAAAACTACTCAGCGTGTCCATTCCCATTGTCACTACGTCTTTGTCACATGATCCGGTCGCATGGTCACTCCCACTAAGGCCAACTGAATGGCTGCTGTGCAATACCCTGGAATTCAAGAATAAGTTGACGACATGCGGGTAGTCTGGGTTCAGAACAAAGACAAAAAACATAATAATAAAAATATATATATATATATATACTAGCCAAAAGGGCACTTGGTGACTGTAGGAGCAAAGGGCAGGTGCTTAGGCACAGGTAGATCTGTGCACGCGCCTGATGATACAAGCCCACAAATTCTGGTAATCCCACCAAGATCCGCAGGTGTTCCTAATATTTCAGTTGGAAGATTCCACAAAAAATAAAGGAATCCGGAGAGAATTAGCAGGAAAGTCCGGTATTCTCCAATGATTTTCCAGAAAACCTGGGAGATTGTGCAGAAGTCACCGGAATTGTCAGCAGTAATGAAATCAAATACTTTAGCCAGTAAATACAAGGCTTCCAACGTTTGCATAGAAAAAATACTACATATCTGTTGCATGACTCTTGACACACTTAGAGTGTTAAAAGAAACGGTGTAGAGTAAGGCAGAGAGAAAGGATCTACAGTATAACAGATTACATCTATTGCTCTGTTCATAGCTGAGCCTAGAGACAGGGAAAGCAAGGGATGTGGTAGAGAGCTAGAGAACATTAGTCACTCTGAAATGGTAGAGTGAGCAAGAAAGAAATAAAAAAAACAAAAGAAATGTATAAGAAAAAGAAAGAAAGAGGGAAGGGAAGTAGACCCAGGAGAGTGGGAGGCGGTGAATGGAAAGAGAAAGCTAGAGGGAAGAAAAGAATGATCCAATATTTCAAATGACAGAAATACAAAGAGATGGACAGACAGAAAGGGAGGTAGAGAGAGGCAAGAGAGAAAACTGGCAAATAAGAGGCAGGAAATATCAGTGATGGGAAGGTACAAGGGGTGCAGAAAGAGGACAGAGGAAGTGCAAGAAGTATTATTGATGACTAGTTGAAGCAAAGGGCAGACTAAACTGGAAAAAGTAATTACCCCTTTTCGGAGAGCAGTAGACTTAATCCATGACATCATCAAAACATCAACATTCTAAATGACATCATCATTCCACATGACAGCATCATAACATCAATATTCTAAATTGCATCATCACTCCAAATGACAACCCTGGTGTCACATAATCAATGATATCATAAGGACTTTGTCGGCCCATATGACACACCACCTGAAGCTTTTCTCATTGGCCAGAGTCATTTAAATTGAGTTAGTTTGGCCAATGTGGCAGAACTTTCAGAGAGCAACACTTTGTCCTTCATAGCTGTTGCTAATCCATTATTCAAACCTATTGGTTGTGCTGTTAACTTCTGATCATTTTGAAAATGATCAAAAAACGAGTCTGCTAATTTCTCTGTTAAGTTTTGCTTGCGTGCGGTGCATCATTTCATAGGGGATAGTTGAACGTGGCTAACACACTAAAACCTGGCCAAACTCTCTTAATACACGACTTTGGTCAGACTGTAAAGGACACACTAAAAATCCACATACAGGGGTGACTAGAGTGTCCTAAGTTGGTAGGTTTCAGTGTCAGAAAGTGTTGCAAGCATCCCTGAGTCTCCAAAGACCACATGCTCCAGTGCTGATTATCCAAGTCTTGCTACATACAGGTACTGTATAGATCCATGTAAGCGTATCCCATAGCAGCAGTTCATTCCTGTGGTGTCCCAATCTCAAGGCGAAAACGTCAGCAAGAAATCCAGTTCAAATGTCCTGATTAATGTCCTTATTGGCCTGTAAAGAGAACAGGACGATTGCCAGCCTCGCTGTCCAGCAGTAGTTCTCCTCCCTGCTGTCTCGTCCGCTGTTCTATCTCAGATACGCAGCCTACGTTTCTCCTTCAAGCATCTCGTCCGTGGATATCCTGGCCGACCTCCCGTTTTCTTCAGCATGCGAATCCTGGTGCAGTGAACTCTCATTCGCCTCCTCCTCCACCTCCTCTCCCACCTTTACCGCTTTGTCATCGTCCTCCTTCCCTCCCTCTTCACCAGCCATTTCCTCCTCCTCTCCGTCCTCCAACATCCCATCGCCCTCCTCACCCTCTGCCTCCCTCTTCTGACCCATCCCCTCCCCATTTGTCTCCCCCGACTCCTCGGACACAGAGTATATAATCCCGGCCCCTGTGGCTCCAGCTCCGCTCCTCTGGCGCTTCTGAAACAGCCCGAAATCTGTGATGTCCTTGGGGAAGTCTTTTCTCTGGCCCGGCCTGTCTGAAGCCCTCGTGCAGCCAGAGGAACCACCATTGAAGGGCGAGGGGGCCAGGCCATTGGCCAGCCCCTGTCCCTCTTGGGCCCGAGGGGAGGAGGCTGTAGTGGCCCCCCCCTGCTGGAGGATGGAGGCGGTTACACTAAAAAGTGTATTCTTGTGTTTCTTCAGCTGGCCAGCTTGGGGTGTTGGTGTAGGGTTGGAGGGGACCTTCAGTGGCCAGTCTGGATAGGCCAGGCCGGACGGCCCTTCACCGCCAACCCCGGCCGCCCCGGGACCGCCCACGCCGACACCACCCAGACCAGCCAAACCGGGTTTACCGGTCTTCATCATCCCCATCACCTCGTAACGGAAACTGGAAATGTCCTGTTTCAGCTCCTAGGAGACAGAAATACCAAGGAGATCACAGAAGGCACCAATGGGAAGACAGAAATACCAAGGAGATCACAGAAGGCACCAATGGGAAGACAGAAATACCAAGGAGATCACAGAATGCACCAATGGGAAGACAGAAATACCAAGGAGATCACAGAAGGCACCAATGGGAAGACAGAAATACCAAGGAGATCACAGAAGGCACCAATGGGAAGACAGAAATACCAAGGAGATCACAGAAGGCACCAGTGGGAAAGGAAAACATTAGTGATTTACGAAGGTTTATGTTTTACTTTGCGCGAATTGATGAGATTCTGAGATGTCCTGCTGTTGCTCCCCATAAAACTAGCTGAGTGTGTTGCCAGGTAAATCCTTAACTCCACAATGTTGTACCAATGGATTTGTCTACGCGTCTATACATACCAACTATTACTTTCTGTTGGGCTGAACTAGTGAGGTTTCTGTGAGACAAGGGCTGACTTCTGGGGCCCAGGGCTGGGTCTTTGAACAAAAAATAAATAAAACATCTGTAGATTCTGAATGTTTTGAGCGATTAAGAATTGGAAAATATAATTGGAAAGCTAAGTGTCTGTTTTCCTTTATCTCGCTCTGACACTGACAACAACACACAAGAGCAGGAAGATAATGAGTTCCTCTATAATAGAAGACCAAATGAAATCCCAGGACATAGAGTATATATTACTGAACTTGGCTCAACATAGTTGCTTTAAGATACTCCACAATGTTGTCGTTGGTTATTCATTTCAGGATAAGCAATCACTTTCTGTACTTACAGGATTCATGTTTTTTTACAGAGGTTGTTGTTTCGTGGAACATAAGAATGCATATTTTTCTCTTCAATCAAACTCATGAATTATGTTAAATTGTTAGTGGAGGATGAATTGTGTCTCACCTTAAAGTTGTCCTCGGTCAACCCTTCCTCTGTTTTGGCATCTCTTATCATGGCTGCTACATATCGCTTCACCAGGTTCCTCAACACTTCCTGGAATAGACAAGAACAATACAATGAACAACAACAAGATCAACAACAACAGAAATAAAACAAAAATTCTCATTCTCATACAATAGCCTTGCATAGTGGAGTAATAAAACACAAGATGTAAGGATACCTTCCTTACAATCAGTGATACTTCTTTGCAACAAACAATTAATAGTGATCAATTAATAATCTACAGAAGTCAACAACTAGTCAACAACTTGTAAACAACAGTTAGTAAACAACCATGGAAAGGAATAGAAGTCAACAACCAGTAAACAACATTAGACAACAACTAGTTACCAACTAGTAAAAAAGAACTGTAGACAACAACAATAGATCATAGAAGTCAACAGGCAGTAAACAACAGTAGACAGTCATATTAAGCAATAATAGTCAACAACTAGTAAACAACTTCTTCAAACTAAACAGTGACAAAACAGTCACTCATACTCATTGGAACCAAATCCACCCTCACCAAAACTGGAACTTCCACTCTCAGCATCGATGACACCGTTGTTTCTCCATCACCCCACGCACGCAACCTTGGCGTCATTCTGGACTCTACACTCTTCTTTGATCAGCACGTCAAACAGACTGTAAAATCTTCATTCTTCCATCTTCACAACATCGCCAAACTCAGACCTTTCTTCTCCCGTCCTGCTGCTGAAACCCTAATACATGCATTCATAACCTCCCGTCTTTACTACTGCAACTCCCTACTCACCGGCATCAAATCTACATCCCTCCATAAGCTCCAAATGATTCAAAACTCTGCAGCCAGACTACTCACTCACACCAAGTCCTGGCAGCATATCACCCCTATCCTCTGTGAGTTACACTGGCTTTCTATCTCCCAACGCATTGACTACAAGATCCTCCTACTGACATATAAAGCCCTAAACATTACCGCCACTGCCTATCTCTCCTCTTCTTCTTCCATATCAACCTACACGCTCACTCCATTCTGGTACTGCGAGCTACCTCATAATCCCCAAGTCAAAGCTCAAAGGCTTTGGTGACAGGGCATTCTCAAGGGTTGCTCCTAGGCTCTGGAACTCTCTCCCCAAAACCATCCGAGACTCTGAGACTATCCCCATCTTCCAGCAACGCCTCAAGACTCATCTGTTCAAAATCGCCTACCCCTAGCCATGCCCAATCCCATTCTCTCAAATTTCTTTGCGTTCTCATGGTATTTTCTTTGTTTGTTTCTGTTCCATGTTCATTTTGTAAAGCATCTTTGGGTCCTTGAAATGCGCTATATAAATAAAATGCATTATTATTATTATTAAACAACAGTAGTCAACAACTAGTAAACAACAGTAGACAACCGTAGTAAGGAATAGGGAAGTCAAGGGTAGACAACAATTTAGAAACAATAGCTGCAAATATTTAAATAGTAGTTCACAATAAAGGAGAGTCCAAATCATTCAGCAAATCATGGCGCTTAAAACAACAGGGATGTGGGTTTGATTGCAGGCCAACATTACAGCTCATCATCTACATAAACACCATGCATTGTCCAGTAATAACGATAAATACAGCTCATCATCTACATAAACACCATGCATTGTCCAGTAATAACGGTAAATACAGCTCATCATCTACATAAACACCATGCATTGCCCAGTAATAACTGTAAATACAGCTCATCATCTGCATAAACACCATGCATTGCCCAGCAATAACTGTAAATACAGTTCAATGCCTACATTAACACATTGAATAGCCCAGTAACTGTTTACACAGGTCATCATTTATATTAACTCCACAAACTTTTCAGAATATTCACAGCATAGTAATACCTTTTTGTTGCAATAACTGACCATCGTAATTTAAACATAGGACCTTCATTTAAATCAGGAAAATGTGATACTCAAACACCTCTCTGCTAAACCAATAGGGATAATGAGGTGGTCTCTGACATTATTACCTGGTATTGGTGGTTTCTTCTCACATTCTCTGCTGCTCGTGTCTATTAAGTAGAGAGGAATTAGGGAGAAAGAACAAAAAAAAAACAGTGTGAGAGATCAAGGTAGAAAGAGAGACGGAGTGAGAGAGAGAGTCGGAAATAGAAAACGAATGAGAGATAGAGGTGGAACAAGATGAATGAGAGAGGTAGAAAGAAATAAGGAGATGAAGGGATATTGAAAGAGGAAGAGAGAGGAGATTCAGAGGTACATCAAAAAATGAGCAAGTGCAAGAGTGAGGGTTGAGAACTTTGAGAATGAGGGTGAGATAGTGAGGTTGAACTATCTCATTAGGCTTTATCGGTTAGGTTAAAGGTTAAGGTTAGAATTAGGCTTTATCGGTTAGGTTAAAGGTTAGGGTTAGGCATTAGGTGAAATTTAGGCATAAATGTTAGGTTGCTGAGCATAAGTTGAGGGTAGGGTTGTGGTTAATGTGCACGTATATCCACGCATGTGACACCACCCACCCCCAGGGTCCCGAAGCTCTCTGTGGGTTTGGAGCGATCCCTCCTGCAGAGGTTCCTCTTGATCCAGCACGCCAGGTACCATGCGGACTTGGGGCTGGGCACAATGTTGAAGGGAGAGGGCAGAGTTCCCCCCTCCTCAAAGTAACTCATCCAGAGCTTGGTCCGGGCAAACTTCCACTCGATGTCTGCATGGTCCTGCCGAGGTTGGAGGGAAGAGGAAATGCAGAAACCCTCTGAGTGGAAGGTGGCTGTTGAAAAACCTGCTTCTTTACAGCTTAATAATAATCATATTTTGGTCCTAAGGGTTGATCATGCTTTTCAACATATGACAATTAGCAGACAGTTGCTCCAGTAATGCGTCAGGTATCATGGAAACCCACAACCCAGCTGTTACAACCACCATGCTGTATCAATTGAGCTACAAAGGACCACTAGGTAGAGAGAAAGTATGAATGCACTCCAGAATCTTAAGCACAAAATATAATGTTTTGCAGGTTGTTATATGTCATTGGATAACGTGGAAGAGGAACTGGGGTGAAATAAAACAATGCTCTGGAGTGCACCATGAACACACATTGAACTGCAGGCTACAGTAAATGAGCAAGACAGAAGACAGAACATGGTGTGATCTCAATTTTGTAGAAAAGAGAGAAGACAGAACATATCGTGATCACAATTATAAAAAAACAGAGATACTTTATGGTGATAAGTTAGTGTGCTAAGAGGGACTAAAGAACGAAGACACTGCCTGAGATGTACACAACATATTTATGGGATTAGAAAACAAGCAAAGGAACCAGGCAAGCCTAGTTCGGATGGCCCGTGATTAGAAGGGATGATTGTTGTTGCCCTCGAGGATTCGAACCGGGGGCTCCTATGTGCCAGGCTGTGTCTTTAACCATTAAGACTTTTGCCACCGACAGTTTTAACCGCTTATTAGCCAGTAATAGGCTTACTAGTATATACTTACTAATTGGCATAGTCATAAGAATTGAGCAATTGCTACCGAAACTGAATGCACTTTACACTGTCAAAGCTCAGTCACTCACTCACTCACTCACTCAGTAAGAGACATTCACTCTTCTTGACCGGCTCCACTTACGCGGTCTTGCAAAAAGTCACTTTAAATATCAAAGCATGTCTGTAGAGCATGTAATCAGAACATGTACTCCAAGCAAATAATTAGAGCATGTCTGCAGAGCATGTAATCAGAACATGTACTCCAAGCATATAATTAGAGCATGTCTGCAGAGCATGAAATCAGAACATGTACTCCAAGCATATAATTAGAGCATGTCTGTAGAGCATGTAATCAGAACATGTACTCCAAGCATATAATTAGAACATGTCTGCAGAGCATGTTATCAGAACATGTACTTTGAGCATAAAATTAGGGCATGTATTGCATGGTGTCAGATCATATACTCAAATGATGCGCTCAGAGAATGTACTCAAAGCACATAATCAGAGCATGTACTTAGAGCATGCGATGCATGCATTCTCATAGCATGTAATAACAGCATTAAATAAGGGCATGTAATCCCAGTCCATACTAAGAGTATGTAATCAGAGCATGTAATTGGTGAATGTATTTTTCTGGCATGCACCTACAGCATGTAGTCAGAGCATTCGATCATTATGCTTAAGCACATGTAATCAGACGTACTCAGAGTATGCCCTCAAAACATATAATCAGATCATGTAAACCAGAGAATGTACTCAAAGCATGGCGTTGTTTTGAATATGAGATGAGAGAATGTACCTAGAGCATGCACCGAGTGAATGCAACCATACCATGTGATCGATGGAATCAGATAATGTGACCAGAGCACACACTCACAGCGATGTGTTGGTAGGAGTTGTTCATCATGGCGATGAGCATGTTAAGCAGCACCACTAGGGAGATGATATTGTAGGTCCCAAACATGGTGGCGCCAACAAACTCTGTGAACTGGTGGTTGGCGTTCACGTTGGTCACGTACAGACTGATCAGACCGAAGATGGACCAGAACAAAGACTGGAGAGTCTCAAACAACCTGGAGGAGACCGGGGGGGACGAGAGAGTGAGGACGAGACAAGTCAGGAAGAAAACGGGGAGTGCCATTAAACAACTTTGAGAACTTGAAGTGAAGAGTACCACTCATTGCTCAGACACTGGCAGTGGAGGGAATGTCCCAGAGCAAGTCGATGGAAAACAATGCCGTCCCTGACAGCCGAACCGACGTGTTTAGGAAGGAAGGCTGTGAGAAGCTGAACCTCAACGCTTACAGGAGTATGCAGAAAGTCTACCTCAACACTTAGTATGTAAAAAGCTGCAACAGGTTGGCTGACTGACTGTCCTCTAGCGGGAGCCTATGGAATATGTTCCTGAGGAAAGACCCTTCACCATGAGTTGGCAACACACTCAGGTTCATGCAAGTAGAGGTGTACTAACCAGCGTCCTCGCAAGGTTGGTGTCGCCAGTTATACTGGACAGACACTATTATCTGGATAGAAACCATAGGCTATTATTTCTGTTCTACTGCCTTCTGACAATTGCTTGTATTTAGTGTTCCATGCCAGGAGTTTCCTATTAGTACGGAATTAGATTCAGCTTGCGTCTGAGATAAATTACTCACAATGAAACATTTATCAGAAGCCATTCCTGCAACTTGGTGGTTTTACAACTGATCAGGATCATGAGTGCATAGGTTTCTAAAAGCTATGTTATATAACAAAGGTTCTGGGATATGACTCAGCCCAGTTCAATTGAATTCCACAATCATCTGATCTACTCTCATTGTTAAAAGAGGCATTCTGAGATCTTTGAAAAACTGTCACTGTTGCACCAAAATGGGTCCCTAAAAATGGTGTTCAATTACATGCATGTGTATATACACCGATCAGCCATACCATCATGACCACTGACAGGTGAAGTGAATAACACTAATAATCTCGTTATCACGGCACCTGTCAGTGGGTGCGATATATTAGGCAGCAAGTGAATATTCTGTCCTCAAAGTTGATGTGTTAGAAGCAGGAAAAATGGGCAAGTGTAAGGATCTGAGCGACTTTGACAGGGGCCAAATTGTCAGAGCATCTCCAAAACTGCAGCCCTTGTGGGGTGTTCCCGGTCTGCAGTGGTCAGTACCTATCAAAAGTTGTCCAAGGAAGGAAAAGCGGTGAACCAACGACAGGGTTATGGGTGACCAAGGCTCATTGATGCACGTGGGGAATGAAGGCTGGCCTGTGTGGTCCGATCCAACAGACAAGCTATTGTAGCTCAAATTGCTGAAAAGGTTAATGCTGGTACTGATAGAAAGGTGTCAGAACATACAGTTCATCACAGTTTGTTGCGTATGAGGCTGTGTAGCTGCAGACCAGTTAGGGTGCCCATGCTGACCCCTGTCCACTGCCAAAAGCACCTACAATGGTCATGTGAGCATCAGAACTGGACCACGGCACAATGGTAGAAGGTGGCCTGGTCTGAT
Source organism: Esox masquinongy (assembly GCA_016801175.1). Classification (NCBI taxonomy): domain Eukaryota; kingdom Metazoa; phylum Chordata; class Actinopteri; order Esociformes; family Esocidae; genus Esox; species Esox masquinongy. The sequence goes on from JACXGI010016666.1 coordinate 9,921, forward strand.
GAATCACGTTTCCTTTTACATCCCATGGGTGGCCAAGTGCGTGTGCGTCGCTTAACTGGAGAACACATGGCACTAGGATGCACTATGGGAAGGAGGCAAGCCGGCAGAGGCAGTGTGATGCTTTGGGCAATGTTCTGCTGGGAAACCTTGGGTCCTGCCATTCATGTGGATGTTACTTTGACACGTACCACCTATCTAAGCATTGTTCCAGACCATGTGCACCCTTTCATGGCAACGGTATTTCCTGATGGCATTGGCCTCTTTCAGCAGGATAATGCACCCTGCCACAAAGCAAAAATGGTTCAGGAATGGTTTGAGAGACACAACAACAAGTTCAAGGTGTTGACTTGGCCTCCAAATCCAATCGAGCATCTGTGGGATGTGCTGGACAAACAAGTCTGATCCATGGAGGCCCCACCTCACAACTTACAGGACTTAAAGGATCTGCTACTAATGTCTTGGTGCCAGCTACCACAGCACACCTTCAGAGGTCTAGTGGAGTCCATGCCTCGACGGGTCAGGGCTGTTTTGGCAACAAAAGGGGGAGCTACACAATATTAGGCAGGTGGTCATAATGTTATGGCTGATCGGTGTATGTGACCCATGTCATCAAAAGCACTAGCTTTCAAACCTGGAATTTCAAGGCTAACTTAGTAGTGATTCAATTTAAAGATTATGTACATTCAAACAACATACATATCCATCTTAAATACAGGGTTATTTTTATTTGCAGAAGTCCCAGACAGTATCTTCAATGGAATACTCGCTACTGTTACTCACGTGGAGAAAGCATTGTTCTGCTCCACACAGCGGATTCCCTTACAATTGTCTTTCTCCTCTGAGGCCTTGGTCTCATAGTAGAAGTAGAGCTGGTTCAGCCCGTTGGCAAATGCCAGCAACACCTAGACAGACAGAGGCGGGGGGTAATGTTCGGGGGTCCCCGCGAGGACCAGTAAAGCCTAAAATGTGTGGGTGGGTGCGTGTGACGTGTTGATGTGTCTGTCACCCACCAGGCAGTAGATGAAGAGGAACTTCAGTATGTCGAGAAGCATGCGCCCCAGTGAGATCTGCAGAAGTCAACATCCCGCCATCAACATCACCAGCACGATGACCATTAGGATACCCTCACACACACGTTTGCTTTTCTACCCTTATGGGGACCTGAAACCCAGAAGTCCACGTTCTAACCCTAACGTTAACCTTAACGTCCAAACCTTATCTTAAAGCAAAAACGCCCAACCCTAAACCTAACCGATAATGCCTAAGCTCAATAGTAACCCCAATTCTTATACAATGCCCAAAGGTTTTACCCTTGACATAACACTTAGGGACCATCAGGGACCATCTTAAATCTTTTTATCAGTACAAATTCTGTTAAGTTTAACTTGTATTTTCAGGCCTGGATCACACACATACACAAACACACGCACACGCACGCAAACACACACACAAAAACAATCAGGCATGCTAACCTGCAGTGGTCCCAGATGGGAGTTGGCTGTGAACAGGGAGATAAGACGCAGGGAACTGAAGATGTTGGCGATGGCAAACACTGCCTCAGCTACCAGGGTCGGGTGCCACATGTCCCACTGGTTCCTGGTCTTACAGCCACTGTACTGGAAAGACAGAGGGTGGAGGGAGGAAGAGACGGAGAGAGAGAGAGGGGGAAGGAGGAAGGGAGGGGGTGAAAGGAGCGGGGAGGGAGATGGTGATGCAGGAATGATATGGAGAGAGGAAGAGAAGAAGGGAGGGTGATAAAATAATTTGAGAGAGAGAGGAAGGAGGGAGGGGTGGAAGAGGAGGAGAAGGACGACATATAAAGGATGGAACAAGGAAATGAGAGACAGGGAGGGAGAGTTTATTTCTCATGTAAATAGAATATTGATTGAACGGGATTGAGAATAGTGGGAGTGACAGGCGGTCGGTGATGTAATCCGCTCTCTCTCTCTGAAGTGGGGGGTGGTTGGTTGGTTTGGGGGGAGACTCATTAGCTCGGTGAAATCTAAGCTGTCAGTACATGCGTTTATTTGGTTAAAACATGCGCTTGCTTTAGGGTGGACAGAAGACATGCTGAGTTGCATGACTAACCCAATATTATGTTGTCTTGTTGGAATTACTCTAACCCAAGGGGTCGGAAACTTTCATGACCGGAAGAGCCATTTTGACAACTGGGATGTCAGAGCACTTTAACATGCTGATATCTAGTGCCACGAATGTCAGTCGGATCCAATTACTGTGAAATCTGACGCTCCGGGTCACAGAGCAGTAGAGTGGAAAGAGTTGCCAGGACAAGGGAATCCTGGCAAACTAGGCTGTTTTACAGACTTCTTAAAATGTTATTTGTTATCATCAAAGAAATGACTGTGCTCCAGTGATTATTTGAATAAACTAACCACATCAGGCCCCGCAAGTAATTAAAGAATTAAACAAAGATGACTTATTTTAATACAAACAGCTTGTTTGATTGAAATTTAGAAATTGGTGATGTTATGAAACTAGTCACAATTGTAGCATTCTATCCACTACAAACGTTTTATTTGGCTGAGGAACATAAACTGGGATTTTTGTTGTTTTTCTCAAATATGGCACCACAATCTTCTGTAACGTAGATCTATAACGTGACAGAACAGCCGAACGAAGAGCAGACGACTCCCTACATCACCCCCATGGTGGTAGGGTTTGGAGACATACAAAAATGTTTCTAGGGATTTGTATAGCCGTCTTATTTCAAACTATGAAACAATCGCTGAAAAGACTGAGTGAAATAAAGAAAAAGCTTAATAAATTATTTATGTTTGAAGTTGAAATTGTAATATATAAATTGAGGTGATGTATGATGAATCAGGCAAATTAGTGGTAAATATGCAGTAGCTTAATGACGTAGGCAATTGTGTGTGTGTGGGGGGGGTGTGGGGGGGGTTGTTTGTGTTTAAAAACATTGGATTTTTTTTGTGAATTGAAAAGTGAATAGATCATAACTTATGGGTGTATGCTTGCATATCTGAGTGTCTGAGTGTGTATGTGTGTGTGTGTGTGTGTGAGTGTGTGTGTGTGTGTGTGCGTGCGTGTTTATATTGGTGTAGGCCATTATCTTCAGTGATATGGTGTCTGAGTGTGTGTGTGTTTGTATGTGTGTGTGTGTGTTTACCTTGGTGTAGGCCACTACCTTCAGTGATATGGTGTCTGAGTGTGTGTGTTTGTATGTGTGTGTTTACCTTGGTGTAGGCCACTATCTTCAGTGCTATGGTGTCTGAGTGTGTGTGTTTGTATGTGTATGTTTACCTTAGTGTAGGCCACTATCTTCAGTGATATGGTAGCCAGGTACAGAGAGTTCATCACAAAGTCCATGAGGTTCCACCAGTCATGGATGTAGTCATGGAAACCTCCATCCCACATCTGCTTAATTTCTGTCCAGATAAAACCTGTAGAAATACAGAGATACAGAGAGACAGAGATACAGAGAGACAGAGAGAGAGAGAGAGAGAGAGAGAGAGAGAGAGAGAGAGAGAAAGGGCAAAAGGTATAAAGGCAGATAATGAGTATTTTAAGTTTAAGGTGAGCAAGTAGAACCATAGCAACAGTTCCATGAAGGACCTAATAACACACTGTAGTCTCAGGTCAAATGTAAGGCAATAGTAAAAGAGTGTGAGCTCTTATTAAATGCAATATTTATGTGTTCTCTACACTCTTGTTCTCATCAGAAAATACTCAAGAGTACCCTCTTCGGGTAAGACACAAACATGCCGGCGCACACACAAACACACACACACACACCCAGAACCCAGGGCAGTATCATCCGCCACTCACCCAGAACCCAGGGTAGCATCATCCACCACTCACCCAGAACCCAGGGTAGCATCATCCACCACTCACCCAGAACCCAGGGTAGCATCATCCACCACTCACCCAGAACCCAGGGTAGCATCATTCACCACTCACCCAGAACCCAGGGTAGCATCATCCATCACTCACCCAGAACCCAGGGTAGCATCATCCACCACTCCCCCAGAACCTAGGGTAGCATCATCCACCACTCACCCAGAACCCAGGGTAGTATCATCCACTCTACGGTGGTGGGTGCCGGGCCCTGCATGTCTGGATCCGTGGTCACGATGTGCTGAGAGGCCAGCAGCAGCAGGAACAGGAAGGTGAGGTATGATGCCGTGTGGCAGATGAACTTGATGAAGGGCTTCCTGGACGAGGAGGAGGAAGAGAAAAAAGAACAGACGACGAAGAGGAAACATTACGTTACCGTCCCGTGGTACGTAACGGTCCAGAGGAAATTGAACGTGTGTTTCCTGTCCAGTTCTGACACGGCAACCGGCCGGCCCGACTCGCTGGCCGCCAACCTACTTGCCTGATGAAGAGTCCATAGCGGCTCTTGGGCGCTATGAGGTAGCAGAGCGAGAAGACAGGGAAGAGAATGCTGATGAAGACACAGGTCAGGAACTTCCCTCCCCAGTGGCGACGCCTCCAGCCGGGGAACTCATCGTACCAACGAGACGCCAGCAGCTGCTGACAGTTTGGCTGGGCTACAAACTTTTCAGAGAAAGGAAGCAAGAGAGAGAGATTTTATTAGAACTAACCAAACCACTTCAACCTGTGTCCGTTTTAGTTTTTGCCTTAGCACTCATACATTAAATATCACCAGGCAGACCAATCCAGGCTGGCTTACAGTAGCAAATGCAGACGTCGTCATACTGGCCCTTATGGGAACACAACCCTTACCCATAATGCATCATGTTCTTCTCAGGTGAGCTACACAGGACCTGAACTAAAATCTAAAATAACCCAGGAAAATTATTTCAGGAACACGCAGGCTATGCTTCTCCCACCTTGCAGGTAAAAGTGAAGAAAACATTACAGCCGAATAAGCCAGTGGAGAGGCCAGGCAAGCTGTGTTCCTCTGCCGAGACCGTAGGTTTGAGAAACTGGAGCAGCGCCTCTCACCAGACGTTTCATAATTTGTTTGCATGCCCCTGAACTAGCTAACCACCAGTCAGATGTGCCAGCTCTAAAATAGATCAAACGCATGAAATGGCTGTGCGTACCCAGGAGAGGTTTGGGAACCAGTGAACTGTGATGTAATTGCTTTCCTCAGGGGAACCGTTGCTGTGTGTAGACGAGCAACTCCACTCCTTTGGGATCTGAACGATAAGCAACATACTACCTCTTAAAACACATGTGCACCCGCATATAATATCTCTTGCTTATACAAAAATGTTTCCTGTCTCCCACAGTCAGAGAACAGTTTTGCAGGTATTTAGTAGACACTCAAATCCAGAGCAACATACAATAGTGATTGCATACTTTTTCTTACTGGCCTCCAATGGGAATGGAAGCCACACGCCTGACGTTACAAGCATCAAGCTCCTCCAAGCAAGCCACAGGGGACCTTTCCACTGGGCTTCTATACTTAAAGACCATTTTGTAACATCTTCTATTCTTAGAGACCATTTTGTAATGTCTTCTAAACTCAGA
>JACXGI010016667.1:0-15709 GCA_016801175.1 Esox masquinongy
GTGAAACCACTATTGATTTGGTTTATGATGATGAGTGAAACCACTATTGATTTGGTTTATGATGATGAGTGAAACCACTATTGATTTGGTTTATGATGATGAGTGAAACCACTATTGATTTGGTTTATGATGATGAGTGAAACCACTATTGATTTGGTTTATGATGATGAGTGAAACCCCACTTGGAAATGCTAGGACGTTTATGGTATCATGCCAACCAATAGATCACTATGGGCTCTGTGTAATCACCAAGTATTTGATTATAATGTGTAAAAAAAAAGATATGAGCTACTGTCCATTGAGACATCTAAGTGGATGTTAACCTCAGCAGAGAATAACTGGTCAAACCCATAACCATGGGGATATAAACGTTTTATCTAAATTAGATGATTGGGTTCTCACAGGAATTATTCTAGATTATTAGAGATTACAATAAAAGTGCATTTAGTTTTATTCTGCATACAAACGGATTCTACAAAATGTACCAAGTAATCACACAGGGAACTCACACGGCAACGCCCCTGTAGAAAACTCACATGGCCACGCCCACACAGGGAACTCACGCGGCCACGCCCCTGTAGGGAACTCACACCATGTTAATCTCATCCCAGTTCTATCTGTCGCTGAATCGCCTTCTTCTTTACCAACAGGACACGTGTGACGATGAGGCTTATTTCAGACTCACACAGACCAAAACCGTTAACAGCTCTTCTGTCATAATACTATTTTTATGGTGATGTTATGACGACAAAGTGAGTAGTGAACAAAGATGCAAACGAAGCCTAGAACTGAAAAATGGTTTGACACTGCTGTCTGAGAAAAAAGTTTTTAATGGGATGTAGATTCACTCAGATATGAGCATACCTAAGAAATTGCAACATGTGTGTAAAGGCAGTATATTTGTTTTAAAATTGTTCTTTCTACTAAAAATGCATACATTTACAGTATACTACTTTTAAAATTTCAACATTTTCTCCTTGCCAACAAGAGAGGGTAAGGGTGTTTAATTGTTTGAGGTGAGGTCCCATGTTCCATAAAGAAAGGATCTGCCGATATATTCCAATCCAGGACATTTTTGTGGTCAGACCTCTAGTGACCTTCTGCTACATGTAATTATTTCATTTATCTCTCTCTTCAGTGTTGTAACATGACAACATAACAAACTAGTATTCTTATACTTGAAGGAAAAATGTAACAGTATCATATCACAGTTTCAAACTCCTAAGGAAATAGTTAAAGAAGACATTTAGTATTAGCCACTGACCTTGGTGCTGTCATGCTGCTTCACCAGAACAAATAAAAGAGCTACACTACATGACACTCAGGTAGAACTGGAACTGATCCCATTAGCAGTTGGCAGTTGGTACTTCATGATAACCAAGAAAAAGAAAGAAGTCTGTCCAGCTTGGCTCTGGAATGCTAAACATTCTGCTGCAGTGCACTGTGACTCTAATTAACTAAATGCTTGTCCATTCACCTTCAAATTATCCCCCATCACAAATAACTTCACACTAAAGGCATATAATTCAATTCAATTTGAGAACAAAGATGTGTCATCAATTTATACAAAATTATGGAGGACCAAATGGCTCAAAACCAAATAAATAAAGATATAATAATGTAAATTATTAATTGAGTAAATACATGATTTCAAGTCACACATTATTATGAAATGTTTTTATAATGAGAATACATGTATTTAATTATTTAATTATTATGTATTTATTTATTTCATTATGACTCCTTTGGTCCTCCATACACAATAACCCGTTATGGCACACTGAAAACATTTTTTGTATTTTGGTATACAACCTTGTTTCCCAAAAAGTTGGGACGCAGTGTACAATGTAAAGAAAAACAGAATGCAATGATGTGCAAATCATTTAAACTCTATATTCAATAGAAAATAAAATGTACAGAAAAACAGAATGCAATGATGTGCAAATCATTTAAACCCTATATTCAAAGGAAAATAATACAAAGACAACATACCAAAGGTTGAAACTGAGAAAAAGCTGGAACAGGGTCAACAAATGACTAGAAAATGTGTGGAATGCTGAAAATAACCTGGTGGAACGACTCACAACTAATTAAGTTAATTGGCAACAGGTAAGTAACATGATTGGGTATAAAAAGAGCATCCCAGAGAGGATGAGTCTTTCAGAAGTAAAGATGGGGAGGAGTTCGCCACTCTGTAAAAGACTGCAGGCAAATAGTGCAACAATTTAAGAATAACCTTTGTAAACGTAAAACTGCAAAGAGTTTGGGGATATCATCATCTATGGTACATAATATCATTAAAAGATTCAGAGAATCCAGAGAAATCTCTGTATGCAAGGGACAAGGCTGAAAACCAATATTGGATGGCTGTGATCTTTGGGCCCTCAGGGACACTTCCGAAAACCATTGTCTGTGAACACAATACGTCGCTGCCTCCACAAATGCAAGCTAAATCTCTACCATGCAAAGAAGAAACCATATATAAAGAAGGTCCAGAAATGCCGTTGTCTTTTCTGAGCCCAAGCTCATTTAACATGGACTAAGGCAAAGTGGAAAACTGTCCTGTGGTCTGACAAATTAAAATATGAAATTCATTTTGGGAATCATGGGCGCCATATCCACCGGGCGCCATATCCACCGGGCTAAAGAGGAGAGTCAACATCCGGCTTGTTTTCAGCGCACATGTCAAAAGCCAGCATCCGTGATGGTATGGGGGTGCATTAGTGCACATGGAATGGGTGACTTATACTTCTGTGAAAGCGTCATTAATGCTGAACAATATACTCAGGTTTTGGAGCAACATTTGCTGCCACCCTGTTTAGGGAAGGCCTTGTTTATTCCTCCATGACAATACCAAACCACATTCTGCACATATTACAAAAGCATGGCTCCGTAGTAAAAGAGTCCAGGTGCTAAACTGGACTGCCTGTAGTCCAGACCTGTCACCCACTGAAAACATTTGGCGCATTATGAAACGAAAAATATGACAAAGGAGACCTCGAATTGTTGAATAGCAGAAATCTGTATCAACCAAGAATGGGAAACATTTCAAATTTGAAAATTACAGCAATTTCTCTCCTCAGTTTCCAAACGCTTACAGAGTATTGTTAAAAGAAGAGGTGATGCAACGCAGTGGTCAACATGCCCCTGTCCCAAATGTTTTGAAACATGTTGCTGGCATCAAATTCAAAATGGGCATGTATTTTTTCTAAAAACAATAACATCCAGTCAATAGCATCAATGCCTTTATAATCCAGGAACAGCCTACACACTCTGGCCACATGAGGCTGGGCATTGTCCTGCACCAGGGCGACCCTTCAAGAATATGCCTCCCCAGGCCATCACTGACCCACCACCAAACTGGTCATGCTGGATAATGTTGCAGGCAGCATAACGTTCACCACGGCATCTCCAGACTCTTTCACGTCTGTCACATGCTCAGTGTGAACCTGCTCTCATCTGTGAAGATGAGACCTGTGAAGATGAGACCTTCCAATTCTGGTGTTCTCTAGCGAAATCCATTCGAGCTGCACGGTGCTGGGCTGTGAGCACAGGTCCCTCTAGAGGACAACATCAGGCCCTCATGCCACCCTCATGGAGTCTGTTTCTGACAGTTTGATCAGAAACATGCACATGCCCACTGGAGGTCATTTTGTAGGGCTCTGGCAGTGCTCCTCCACCACCTGCAAAACCATTCCCTTTTAGGGGGTTGTCTTGCTGTTGCCTCTCCAGTGCACCTGTTGTCACCTTCATCTTGTGATGATCACGTGTTCCCTTATTTTTTTTGAGCAGTGTATTTTAAGCTATCGTTCAAAAGTTTGGGGTCACTTAGAAATGTCCTTGTTTTTGAAAGAAAAGAAAAAAAATTGTCCATTAAAATAACATTGATCAAATTGATCAGAAAAACAGTATAGACATTGTTAATGTTATAAAGGGCAATAGAATATCAGAGGCACATTATCAGCAACCATCAGTCCTGTGTTCCAATGGCACGTTGTGTTTGCTAATCCAAGTTTATCATTTTAAAAGGCTAATTGATCATACAAAACCCTTTTGTGATTATTTTGCCTCATATAGCCTTGTTCAGTATCCTCCACATCAGCCTTTTTGGGTTCGATTCCAGGTCCAAAGACCGTATCAGGCCACCAGTCCCAATGCAAACACACGTTTTTGTTCCTCTGAAGGACGCAACGTCTTCACCCCTCTGAGGTAAGAGGAAAGCTCCTCAGCGAAGACCAAGAGCATGCCATTGTGGGATTGGTCATTGCTGACAATGCAATAAAACTGAGAGGAATTCAGACCAGAATTGTAGAAGACAACCTGGTATTTCACACTGTGGAAAGCATCAGCCTGACTACCATTGCTCGGACTGACCAAACACAGAGTTGGACTGAAACAGTTGTACACAGTTCCTTTTGAAGGTCACAGAACTCTGACACCAATGTCTCCATGTATGGTGTTTATCCAATGTGTCTAGTTCTGTAGTGAGTTTTACACCATGCTACTCAACATGTAAACATGGGTTACAGTACACACAGTAGGACATACTGAAAAGCATTTACACATACTTGATTTCTTTCAGAGAGTCCTGGAGTTTAATCAGACCCCACATGAAATCATTTATCTAGACGAGGCAAAAGGTTTAACCCGGCAAAAACACATTGGCGGGCAAGAAACATAATCTGAGAGAGGGCCACAGTTGACGCGTTGGGTCAAAGAGGAGTAAATATCACAATGTGGCTGCAATCTTGAGTGCTGGTTTGCTCCTGCAGAGATGCCGGATTGGTTCCTACAACACTGAGCACCTTCTTTTGTTGTCAGATGACCTCCACCAACTGGTGCCAGAAAGGGAACAGATGGGAGGAAACATGAGGACATTATGATTGTATGGGACAACGTAGCATTTCACCATTCGCATGCAATCACATGGTTTGCATCCCATCCAAGAATGCCCCCCCCCAGCCTTTCCTCAACCCCATTGAGGATTTTTTTTCTGTCTGGAGGTGGAAAGTGTATGATCATCGACCACATGTCCCTCCTGGATGCAATGGATGCCATCTGCAGAGACGTCTCAGCTGAAGGCTGCCAGTGGTGGATAAGGCCAAGCGTTTCTATCCAAGGTGCTTAGTGAGACGACTTATGATGTGATGTGGACAAGAACATGTGGCCAAATGCTGAAGATGATGTAGATGATAACAGGACTAGGCATTTTTGTGTTTTGTCCCTTTCCTTCCCCTTTTTTATTGTAATTGTGTTTTTTTTACACATTTGGAACCAAAGGCCATGCAATTTCGTGTTGCTAATAAAGCTTTTTCTGCAGCAATTCTGTCACTCATTATTTTTTTCTACTGTACATTCTATAAAGTAAAGACAACTCATTCACTTTCAGATAGTATGTTGCAGAAAATGCACACATTTCCATTGACACTCAAACAAAAAATGTAAAGTGGTTTACAGTAGAAGGAAAGTGAATTATAAAAAACAATGGATTCCATATTCTCTTTTATGCAGGTAGAACTGAAACATGAAAAGCAATGCAGTTTTTTGTATACAATACAGTCAACTATTAGTATTGTGAAAGCCGGTGTGCTATGATTGATTATATCATAGCACAATCATAGCACTATATCATAGCACATAGCACATGTTTTCTTGGATAGAAAACATGCTAGTGATTTGACAGAATTATTGAATATTGAGTTGGGTTTGCTGTATTTTGATAGAGTATGTAGAGAAATACATGCACTAACTCTATCCTTTTTTGCATTTTGAAATGTAAAGTTGGTATTTAATGAACAAAATGTGGTTTTGAGCACAAAATCAACTTTTTGGTAAATTTTGTTGCTGTGTTAAGAGTTTAGAAAACATATCTTCAGTATAGGTAAACAGTTGCTAGCAATTGTGAAAAACTGTAAAATGGTAATTATGTGTAAAGTGTTTTAGCAAATAATGGCCATTCCATGATTGTAATGTACATATGAACTGATGAGACTTCTTTCCATATCTATGGAAGCAAAGGCAACCTTAAACCATCACTTAGCGTCCTCAAGCATAAAGGAGTTTGGATCTCTCTGCGTTCATGTGTAAGCGAGAGTCCTGGTTCGAACCAGCCCCTGTATTCACTCCAGTATGTTACCGTACATTGAGGATTCAAGAAGTGAGGACATCTCGTGAAAGGTATAACAATGGATGTGTCACAGCTCCACATCTGCTACTAAAGGACAATATTTACGTTTTTAGAATGTCAATGAATGCATCTGACATTTCTCACCCTGAGGATAATGGTGAGAGGGGTGGCTATCATGTGATTCTGGGGTCTATTAAAAGGACAAAGGGACATACTGAAGTAATCATTACCAATTCATGGACAGACAATTTAACATTTACATTTTTGTATTATATTTTGTGCCATGGCTGAATGTAATTTTTACTTTTCCAAAAGGCAATCTATATTTTTGAAAGAAACTATTGGCAGTAATAGTCCTTCCAGTGGAAAAGGCTTTCAGGATGCAGCATGAAGATTATTGGCAGTAATAGTCCTTCCCATGCAACATGCTGTCAGGATGAGGCATGGAGACTATTGGCAGTAATAGTCCTTCCCGTGGAGCATCCTGTTAGGATGCGGCATGGAGACTATTGGCAGTAATAGTCCTTCCCGTAGAACATGCTGTCAGGGTGCGGCATGGAGACTATTGGCAGTAATAGTCCTTCCCGTGGAACATGCTGTCAGGATGCGGCATGGAGACTATTGGCAGTAATAGTCCTTCCCGTGGAACATGCTGTCAGGATGCGGCATGGAGACTATTGGCAGTAATAGTCCTTCCCGTGGAACATGCTGTCAGGGTGCGGCATGGAGACTATTGGCAGTAATAGTCCTTCCCATGCAACATGCTGTCAGGATGAGGCATGGAGACTATTGGCAGTAATAGTCCTTCCCGTGGAACATGCTGTCAGGATGCAGCATGGAGACTATTGGCAGTAATAGTCCTTCCCGTGGAACATGCTGTCAGGATGCGGCATGGAGACTATTGGCAGTAATAGTCCTTCCCGTGGAACATGCTGTCAGGATGGGGCATAGAGGCAGGACACAGAGGTTTCAGTAGCAAACTTAGTTCAACACATAGACTCATGGAAAACAGCCATAGACATACAGCAATAACCAACAAGAAATACTGGGGCAGGAGGAACTTAAATAGGGACTAAACAAGGGATTAATGAGACACAGGTGAAAGCAATACACTAACGAGACTGAACATGTGCCTCTGAATGTGCAGTACAAATAGGAAATATTCATTTGTACGTGGTACCCAATTAGTTACTTTCTTTCCTGTTTATTTGGTTTTTGGGTCTGCTCTACCTTTTAGAAATGTTAATGATCTTTCCTTTATTCATTGTCTCAACTGCATAAATACATACAATGCTCTTCCAACGTAAAGTTTTTCTGAGAAAAACGGTCTGTCTCCAAGATTGGTCTGGTCCAAGCAACAATAGTTATGTCTGTGATCACTGATTTGTAATGAAGGTTTGCAGGACACGTCATTCCTCTCAAAGACCCCCTGATATTTTTTCCAAAAACAAACCATTGCAATTCTACAACTATATCTGGGTTAGATATTTGAGTATGTATTGCCTGGGCCATTATAGAAATCCATAATGATGTGGAGTAAATGTACAGTGGATATAAAACGTCTACACACCCCTGTTAAAATGCCAGGTTTTTGTGATGTAAAAGAATGAGACAAAGATAAATCATGTCTGAACTTTATCCACTTTTAATGTGACCTATAATGTGAACAATTCAATTGAAAAACAAACTGAAATATTTGAGAGGGAAAATTGAATAATAAAAACCATATAATAACATGGTTGCATAAGTGTGCACACCCTCTTATAACTGGGGATGTGGCGGTGTTCAGAATTAACCAATCACATTCAAACTCATGTTAAATAGAAGTCATTACACACCTGCCATCATTTAAAGTGACTCTGATTAATCACAAATAAAGTTCAGCTGTTCTAGTAGGATTATACTGACATATCCTTAATTGCATCTCAGAGCAAAAGCCATGGTCCGCAGAGAGCTTCCAAAGCATCAGAGGGATCTCATTGTTGAAAGATATCAGTCAGGAGAAGGATACAAAAGAATTTCCAAAACATTAGATATACCATGGAACACAGTGAAGACAGTCATCATCAAGTGGAGAAAATATGGCACAACAGAGACGTTACCAAGAACTGGACGTCCCTCCAAAATGGATGAAAAGACGAGAAGAAAACTGGTCAGGGAGGCTTCCAAGAGGCCTACAGCAATATTAAAGGAAATGCAGGAATATCTGGCAAGTACTGGCTGTATGCTACATGTGACAACAATCTCCCGTATTCTTCATATGAATGGGCTATGGGGTAGGGTGGCAAGATGGAAGCCTTTTCTTACAAAGAAAAACATCCAAGCTCAGCTGAAGTTTGCAAAAACAAACATCAAGTCTCCCAAAAGCATGTGGGAAAATGTGTTATGGTCTGATGAAACCAAGGTTGAATTTTTTGGCCATAATTCCAAAATGTATGTTTGGCGCAAAAACAACACTGCACATCACCCAAAGAAAACCATACCCACAGTGAAGCATGGTGGTGGCAGCATCATGCTTTGGGGCTGTTTTTCTCCAGCTGGACCTGGGGCCTTAGTCAGGGTGGAGGGAATTATGAACAGTTCCAAATACCAGGCAATTTTGGCACATAATCTTCAGGCGTCCATTAGAAAGCTGAAGATGAAGAGGAAGTTCACCTTTCAGCACGACAACGACCCAAAGCACCCATCCAAATCCACAAAAGCATGGCTTCACCAGAAGAAGATTAACGTTTTGGAATGGCCCAGCCAGAGCCCAGACCTGAATCGAATTGAACATCTGTGGGGTGATCTGAAGAGGGCTGTGCACAGGAGATGTCCTCGCAATCTGACAGATTTGGAGCGCTTTTGCCAACAACAGTGGGCAAATATTGCCACATCAAGATGTGCCATACTAATAGACTCCTACCCAAAAAGACTGAGTGCTCTAATAAAATCAAAGGTGCTTCAAAGAAGTATTAGTTTAAGGGTGTGCACACTTATGCAACCAGGTTATTGTGAGTTTTTTATTTTTTATTTTTCCCCCTCAAAGATTTCAGTTTGTTTTTCAACTGAATTGTTCACGTTATAGGTCACATTAAAGGTGGAAAAAGTTCTGACATGATTTATCTTTGTCTCATTCTTTTACATCACAAGAACCTGGCATTTTAACAGGGGTGTGTAGACTTTTTATATCCACTGTACAGTGAGGGAAATAATTATTTGATCCCCTGCTGATTTTGTACGTTTGCCCACTGACAAAGAAATGATCAGTCTATAATTTTAATGGTAGGTTTATTTGAACAGTGAGCGACAGAATAACAACAAAAAAATCCAGAAAAAACGCATGTCAAAAATTGTATATATTGATTTGCATTTTAATGAGTGAAATAAGTACATGATTCCCTCTCAAACAGAAAGATTTCTGGCTCCCAGATGTCTTTTATACAGGTAACGAGCTGAGATTAGGAGCACACTCTTAAAGGGGCTGCTCCTAATCTCAGTTTGTTACCTGTATAAAAGACACCTGTCCACAGAAACAATCAGATTCCAAACTCTCCACCATGGCCAGGACCAAAGAGCTGTCCAAGGATGTCAGGGACAAGATTTTAGACCTAAACAAGGCTGGAATGGGCTACAAGACCATCGCCAGGCAGCTTGGTGAGAAGGTGACAACAGTTGGTGTGATTATTCGCAAATGGAAGAAACACAAAAGAACTGTCAATCTCCCTCGGTCTGGGGCTCCATGCAAGATCTCACCTCGTGAAGTTGCAATGATCATGAGAACGGTGAGGAATCAGCCCAAAACTACACGGAAGGATCTTGTCAATGATCTCAAGGCAGCTGGGACCATATTCACCAAGAAAACAATTGGTAACACACTACGCCATGAAGGACTGAAATCCTGCAGCGCCTGCAAGGTCCCCCTGCTCAAGAAAGCACAGGTACAGGCCCGTCTGAAGTTTGCCAATGAACATCTGAATGATTCAGAGGAGAACTGGGTGAAAGTGTTGTAGTCAGATGAGACCAAAAATAAGCTCTTTGGCATCAACTCAACTCGCCGTGTTTGGAGGAGGAGGAATGCTGCCTATGTCCCTAAGAACACCATCCCCACCGTCAAACATGGAGGAGGAAACATTATGCATTGGGGGTGTTTTTCTGCTAAGGGGACAGGACAACTTCACCGCATCAAAGCGACGATGGACGGGGCCATATACCGTCAAATCTTGGGTGAGAACCTCCTTCCCTCAGCCAGGGCATTGAAAATGTGTTGTGAATGGGTATTCCAGCATGACAATGACCCAAAACACACAGCCAAGGCGACAAAGGAGTGGCTCAAGAAGAAACACATTAAGGTCCTGGAGTGGCCTAGCCAGTCTCCAGACCTTAATCCCATAGAAAATCTGTGGAGGGAGCTGAAAGTTCGAGTTGCCAAATGTCAGCCTCAAAACCTTAATGACTTGGAGAAGATCTGGAAAGAGGAGTGGGACAAAATCCCTCCTGAGATGTGTGCAAACCTGGTGGCCAACTACAAGAAAAGTCTGATCTCTGTGATTGCCAACAAGGGTTTTGCCACCAAGTACTAAGTCATGTTTTGCAGAGGAGTCGAATACTTATTTCACTCATTAAAATGCAAATCAATTCATAAAATTTTTGACGTGTTTTTCTGAATTTTTTGTTGTTATTCTGTCTCTCGCTGTTCAAATAAACCTACGATTAAAATTATAGACTGATAATTTTTTTGTCAGTGGGCAAACGTACAAAATCAGCAGGGGATCAAATACTTTTTCCCCTCACTGTACTATAAAAATCATGTTATAATTATGCTGTAACTGGTTTCTAATAGCAATAAGCCAGATGGGTCTTTTGTGGTATATGATCTACACGCTTTAAGAGACGTGCTGTGTCAGGTCTGAACATCTCAGGCCGGATGTCAGAATTCCTCATGTTTTATTGCTTAAGTCTTCCTTAAGGCTCCAAACTCTGGGGGACATGTGAATGTGTTTAATAGTCCAGTCTAGTTCTAACAAATCAATCAGTATCTACATGAATGGTTGGCATCAATCTTACTATTAGAGGCAGGTCTTCCCTCTTGTTGAATGTCATTATTGACTTTCACATGCGTGTTTTTTGCAATGCAACATATATCATGTGTAACAGAAACATCAATGCATGGATTACCCTAACAAACACTGAGTCTAGTTAGGCAACAGGAGAGGAACCATGCTAGTCTTACATATTAATCTATTGTATGAAGAAGCAGTAGGGCACATTGTCCTGGCTGGGTTTGGTTGATGACATAATTTAAAAAAGTATTTCACTCAATTCTGGTTGTTGTGGAAATTAAAATCTATTTATATCTTCTTGGTATTGGCATCACAACATGTCTTGGTGTTGGACAGAGTAACTGACAAATGAGGACGAGAGGAGGGAAATAGGGGAGGGGGAGGGGGAGGAGAGGGAGAGAAGCTGTCCTTTGTGACACAGCATTTTTGTCATCAATCACATCCTAAAAGGCAGAGCAGAAAGTCCCTGGGCCCACTTAATCCGTCCTCCAATCATAGCCCTCTCCGTGTTGCGTGCCCATCTCATCTACCTGGCCATAATTTATTCCAAGCATGTCTGCGCTACTCAGAGAGGTGACACCTGCTTGTCACCTTCAATATCTTTATTTCTCCACCTTCCGGGAACCCAGATAACACGTGGAATTGGCAAGATGGTTTTTGTATTCAGAATTCCCAGGAATTTGAGGTATAACAATATTTGGGACAGCGAAAGGTAGATTTTTTGCAAAACTTGTGCACACTTCAAACAAACATCAATAATAAACAGAACAATTTATCAACATACTCAACAGTGAAGGTCTCCAAGGCAACATCTTGTATGGTATAAAAAACAGTTTTTTATTGGGTCATCGATCACTCTGGCACTGGTTTCAAGGTCTCACAGTATATTTCTGTTCCCTACAGTTGGGTGTATGAGCTAACAGAAATATTGATCGCAGCTGATTAAGGGATGGGTAGAAGGACATTTAGGCTGACTTATTGTATTTACTGTTAGCACCTTTATGCATCCTATAGGGCCTGTACAGATCAGGTCAGGAGGGGTCGAACACAGTTTACCACAGACCTGCCATTTTTTAAAACAGCTCTGAAGACCTTTCTCTAAAGGAAGTCTTTTTGATAGTGCTACGTTTCTCTATAGGAAATATTTCTGTTAATGGCTGTTTTTCTCTATAGGAAGTCTTTCTGTTATTGGCTGTGTTTCTCTATAGGAAGTCTTTCTGTTAATGTCTCTGTTTCTCTATAGGAAGTCTTTCTGTTATTGGCTGTGTTTCTCTATAGGAAGTCTTTCTGTTATTGACTGTGTTTCTCTATAGGAAGTCTTTCTGTTATTGACTGTGTTTCTCTATAGGAAGTCTTTCTGTTATTGATTGTGTTTCTCTATAGGAAGTCTTTCTGTTAATGGCTGTGTTTCTCAATAGGAAGTCTGCCTTTTCATGGCTGTGTTTCTCTATAGGAAGTCTCTCTGTTAATGACTGTGCTTCTCTATAGGAAGTCTTTCTGTTAATGACTGTGTTTCTCTATAGGAAGTCTTTCTGTTAATGACTGTGTTTCTCTATAGGCAGTCTTTCTGTTAATGACTGTGTTTCTCTATAGGAAGTCTTTCTGTTAATGACTGTTTCTCTATAGGAAGTCTTTCTGTTAATGACTCTGTTTCTCTATAGGAAGTCTTTCTGTTATTGACTGTGTTTCTCTATAGGAAGTCTTTCTGTTAAAATGTCATCACATAATTGTTTCTGATGCTAGTGTGTCCAAAAATCGAGATTGAAATTGTTTGATGGACTCTGTTATTAATACATAATTTATGCTATAAAAAAGTAATCAGCAAACATGGGGTTTTTACTTGTTTTATACAAGCAGCCAACATATGATGACATATTTTGCTGTTCCTGGGGGCAAACATTTTAGAGAAAGAAAAATACAGGCAGTGAGACGCATGACTTAACAGTTGTTGTAGTGTATGCTGTACTAGACAAGGGAGGAGCTGGCAGTTTGTCGTCCTGGTCTCTAGCTGCCATTATGGTTTTTTACAGTAAGCAAACTTCACTCCCTATGGCGTACTTATGCTATATATATTTTCCAGGTAATATGCGCGTTCACAAAATAAGCCAAGGAGGGAGGCCCGCCTTGCAGAAGCCAATTTACTGGAAGGCCCGCCTCACAGAAGGCGATTGGCTGGAAGACCCGCATCGCAGAATGCGACTGGCTGGAAGGCCCGCCCCGCAGAAGGCGATTGGCTGGAACAGGATTGTTGGAACAGAATTGGCTGGAAAGTAGCGGCACACTCCAAAAATTATAAATTTACTTTCCACTGGCACTGAGCTGTCTGTGTTGCTAAACAACTCTTAGAGGGCCTCATTAGCGTACACAGCATGTTTATAGGGGACAAAACATTTTTTTTTTTACTGAAAAAATTCTAACTAGTGCAGGTTTAAGGTGATTTGTTTTTACACAAAACAGTAGGCCTGTGATAAAATAATTGATCTACAAATGCAGTTCAGTGACACACTCATGTTTCATCCCGCATTCGCTTTTTATTGTCTTCCATCTCCCAGTACAACACTTACATGTTTGACTGTAATAAAAGAGGATTTCCCATAAGTAGCACTTGATAGGCATTGTGTCAGAAAGCAGCAGAACACTGACTGAAATAATCTCTGGAGTGTGATTCAAAGAGAGGAAGAGAGAGAGGAAGAGAGAGAGGAAGAGAGAGAGGAAGGGAGAGAGGAAGAGAGAGAGGAAGAGAGAGAGGAAGGGGGAGAGGAAGAGAGAGAGGAAGAGAGAGAGGAAGGGGGAGAGGAAGAGAGAGAGGAAGAGAGAGAGGAAGGGGGAGAGGAAGAGAGAGAGGAAGGGGGAGAGGAAGAGAGAGAGGAAGAGAGAGAGGAAGAGAGAGAGGGAAAGAAATGAGAAATAAGCCTCTCATTGAAAAGGGTTTCTGTTCCTGCTGGTAAAGCTGACATCTGAAAATCTCTCCATCCCTCTATCCCTCCATTCCTCAACCCTCTATCCTCATCCCTCTATCCTCATCCCTCCATCCTCATCCCTCTATCCCTCATCCCACTATCCCTCATCCCTCTATCCTCATCCCTCCATCCCTCTATCCTCATCCCTCATCCCTCTATCCTCATCTCTCCATCCCTCTATCCTCATCTCTCCATCCCTCTATCCTCATCTCTCCATCCCTCTATCCTCATCTCTCCATCCCTCTATCCTCATCCCTCTATCCTCATCTCTCCATCCCTCTATCCTCATCCCTCTATCCTCATTCCACTATCCCTCATCCCACAATCCCTCATCCCACTATCCTTCATCCCTCTATCCATCATCCCACTATCCCTCATCCGTCTATCCATCATCCCTCTTCCCTCCTCTCTGTCATAGAGCGCTGTCCCTTATGCATTGTCCTTTAAGACTGTTCTGTCTTCGCCTTTCTCTTTGATGGAATGTTTATGTGGAACTTCTAGCAGCATTGTTTACCAGATTAGTCTGTTGTCTACCAGGGATGTCTGTCCTCCCTGATGTTTAACATGGTGTATGAATGACCTCCTCACATATTACCTCAGGAATGATGTAGAGGACTGTTTTTGTTGTTGCGAAACTGGTTGCTGATAACTGATGCTCAAACAAAATCACAGGTGGTCCCATCTTGTGAATCACCAGCTACGCTGAAAAGTTAAGCTAAAAGTATTTCTCATTGTCTTCCGAACAGGTCATTATCACATGATTAACATACAGTAGCATGTTCTGTGTCTGCCATGTTCAAAACATTGTGGACATTTCTGTGTTTGCCCTGTTAAAAACACTGTGTGCATTTCTGTGTCCATGTTTTCAATCATTGAGTAAGAAGGTGAGGAAAAAGGTAATGAAGGAGTTGGTCAGTTCCTGGCTTGGGGCCTCTAGGCCTTTCTATGCATCGGGGGGTCACAGCGAGGGGTCACAGCAAGGGCCTGCCTGCAGAGGTGCTTCTAGGTCTGTTTTTGATTGTCCCCAATTAGAGGCAGCTGCCCTGCATTGTTTCTAATTGGGGACTCTATTTAAGTTGCCCTTGTTTGCCTTTGTTTGTGGATAATTTTTGTTGTGCCAGTTGTGTTGTGCCTCAGTTTGTGGTGTGCCTCTCCTTTTGTTGTTTTTGGGAGTGATAATAAAAGGATGTTTCTTTACTCTCGCTCTGTGCCTCGTGTCCTGCCTCCCTTCGACCGTGGCAGAGAACAAAGGTATGGGAACCAACAGTATCATCTTTAGTTGTTACCTGTGGAATAAACACAAAGTGTAGGATCACAATGCAACATCTGAATAACTTTACAGACAGAGCGTAAATCCCCTCAGACCCAGGAGAGATTGCTGTGTCCCATTGAGTTGGCCTGGTGGCAGGGAGGAAGGACCGGACATTTTGAACGTATGTCCAGGTCCATAGGATGTCAGTGGATGCCTTCAATACAGACCACTAGTCCATTAGTGAGCAGCTATTAGTAGCCCGCTATTAGTGGCCTGCTATTAGTGGCCTGCTATTAGTGGCCTGCTATTAGTGAGCTGCTATTAGTGA
>JACXGI010016668.1:0-15554 GCA_016801175.1 Esox masquinongy
TACATGCTCATACTTTTCATGTTCATACTTTTCAGTTGGCCAACATTTCTAAAAATCCTTTTTTTGTATTGGTCTTAAGTAATATTCTAATTTTCGGAGATACTGAATTTGGGATTTTCATTAGTTGTCAGTTTTAATCATCACAATTAAATTAAATAAACATTTGAAATATATCAGTCTGTGTGTAATGAATGAATATCATATCCAAGTTTCACTTTTTGAATGGAATTACTGAAATAAATCAGCTGATATTCTAATTATATGACCACCACCTGTATATATATATATATATATATATATATATATATATATATATATAATTATATATAATTTATATATATAAATGATTCTCTTTATTTTGGCTTTCAGGTGCCTACATTTTTTGCACAGTACTGTAGCTATAAATATTTTCCTGTCTGGTTTAGTAGGTACACATCTTTGCCTCAAGAAACAGAATGATATCTTTAGGACAGGGAATTCTACAAGTTGTCCACAGGGATTTTTGTCCATGCTGAAGTGATGGCATCATGTAATTGATCAAGTTTGGTCAAGAGTACATTCATTCTGGTATAAGGGGACATAACAGGTGCCAGGAAAACATTCTCCCCACCATCACACCACTGCCATCAGCATTTAACATTGACACCTGCTAGGATGGGAATATGGTGTCTTGCTGCTTAGGCCAAAGCCTCACTGCCATCAGTATGACACAACTGAACTCTGAATTTGTTTGACCAGCCACTGTTTTTCCACTTCTCAATTGTCCAGTGTTGGTGGTCACATGACCACTGGAAGGCCTTTTTCTTGTTATCAGCTGATAGTTTGCACAATTCTTGCCATTCTGCTTTGAGCTCTGTCATCAAAAAGCATTTTTTTCCCACATGACTGCAGCTGATTGGATGTTCTTTGTAAACCTTCGATAATATTGCGCATGAAAAGGGTTTGTTTCTTAGATTCTGTGACAAACTATCAAAGTCGCTTAGGTCCCCCATTTTTACCTTTCTAATGTTCAAACACACAGTAACTGAATGCCTCAATGCCTGTCTGCCTGTTTTATATATCAAGCCACGACCACATAACTCAGTGTTTGTAGGAGTAAAGTTTTGTGAATAGAGTGTTGAAACTAATAAACGGGCCATAATATATGTATGTAATTAATATTTACTGTATGTATGTGAATATATTTAAAGACATTCACATCACGCTGCTGCATATTAATATTGGGTAACACTGCCCACTACTCAGCGCATTCAATGCTTTCATCAGTCACAATACACACATTAAGGACCATCCTGCTCCGTTTTAACTATGAACTTCCTTGGAGATATTGTTTTTATTAATCATATGCACATGATGGTATTATTGACACCACGAGTAAGAAGTCCATGCTTGTGTCTGTGGCACAAAAGCGTTTGAGAATGTGTCCTAGATTTTAACTACACCAAATGTCACACAGAACAAGGAGAACCACAGGAGAAGGCTTTTAGCTCTATATACACTACCAGTCAAGTTTTTTTAGAATACCTCAAGTTTTGCAGTTTTAATTGAAATTCACACAGTTTAATTTCTTACTGTACTCCGAAATAAAAGAATAGAACAAATAAAAAATTGGAGACAAAAAATAAATAATGGAATAATTTTGTTTTTGACTCAACAAAGTGACACTTTTTGCAAGCATGTCAGCCAAACACACTCGTGGCATGCTTTCCACAATGGAAATCAAATACTGTTTGGAAAGTTCTTCCTAACACTATTGCAGAAGTTCCCACAAATGTTTTGTACTTGTAGGTTACTTTGCTCTAACCCTTCTGCCCAGTTCTAACCCTTCATCCCAAACCAGCTCGATGGGGTTAAAGTCTGGTAGGCTGTGCTGGCCATTCCATGATTTGAAGCCTACCATTTTGTTTTTCCTTTAATGTAGTTCTGACATACGCTGGAGGTGTTTTGGGTCATTATCTTACTGTAGGATGAATCCCTGACCAACTAGGTGTACACCAGAGGGTATTGCATGGTGCTGCAAAATGCTGTGGTAGCTGTTTTGGTTCAGGGTGCCACTCACTCTGTGCAAGTCACAGACTCTATGTCCAGCAAATGAGCCCCAGACCATCACGCTTCCTCATCCATGTTTGATAGTTGGTGTCACACACATCTTTCGCCTACTCTGTGGCATCCAAAAACCCTGCGTGATGAACTGAAGATTTAAAATATTCATTAATCGGTTCATAAGACCTTCTTCCAGTCTTTAGTAGTCCACTGGCACTGCTTCATGACGCAGACAAGCCTCTTTTTTTTATCTTGCCGTCATAGCAATAGCTATTTTCTGCCACTCAACCTGTCAAACCAGTTTTGAAGTAATCTCTTCACAGGTAAAACTAAGACTTGCTTACTTCGACCAGTGTTAAGCTGGGCTTGAAGTTGTTGTTCTTTGATCTGCCTATCGCCCAAGCTGTTGACTCTCAGAGAGTTGTCTTCTGATTCTGTTGTTGGTTTGGTTCTGCCAGACCTCTTCCTGCCAGAGTTTCCTTCAGTTTCCTTCAGTTTCCAGTTTCCTTGCTATTTTTCTAAAGGAAAGACCTACACTTTTAAGGGTTATACTGGTCTGTCTGTCTTCCTTCGTAAAATGCCTTTTTCCCGCCATTATGATAGCAATATACTACTTCCTGCAGTACAATACTGTCCAAATTATGCTGTAATAACACAGACTCTTCCAAAACTGCTTTTATACAGACAGAGAGTTTGTAGGTAAAGTTGGGACACCTGTAGGAATTGTTAGCATCACCTTTCATGGCTTAATTTACTTCTATTGCTTCAGACCAGCTGTAAATTGTAAACCCATTACTTGTTCCCTGAAAAGGGGCTTTTTTTATAACTCTGAAATGTCCATTATTTTTCAGTTTTTGGTTTTAACCTCTAGCAGTTTACTGCTTACCTTTGTACTATTTCAGGTTATTTACTGAACTTGCTTGAAATTTCAATAAAAACTGGAAAAATGGGTGTGTTCTAAAACTTTTGACCGGTAGTGTATATTTATTTATAAATTAGGAAGAACCTGAGAGGATTGAGCATGACTATACCTGAATAAATGAAATCTTTTCACGTCTTTTATGAGTGAACAAATCTTTACATAGAAAGGTTTAAACAATGATAGCTATTACTGATTTAACCATAAAACAAAAATGTTAATAATTAAACATTTTCCAATATGCTCCCAGTCAGCTCCATTGGTCTTGATTGGATTGTTCTGATGTTTCCCAAAATCTGTCAATAATAGGTGGAATATGTAATAATAATTCTAAAAAGCATTTAAGTCATGCAGATAACGCAACCAGTGTGGATGGACAAAATATGCTGAAAATACTATTCAGGCAACTATTTTTGTCCATTTTTGCATCAGTCTGTATTTTCATTGTCAAATAGAATATAGAGCTAAGGCTCTGGTGGTAGAACGAGGCACTTGCCATGCCAGGATCATGTGTTACATTCTCATGGGACCAATGGTCCAAATGCTAAAAAGGTACATTTGTTTCCATTTCACAATTACTAAAATACTTTTGTCAACCAACCAATGACATAAGGGCTGCAGAATGATGTAACATTTGTCCATAAATAACCTGTACCTTTGTAGGTTAGGGAGCATCATTGTAAGACCATGATGGGAAAGTACATAAAAGATTATGAAAATCACATATTTTCGTCATAAATAATTTCTGCTTATGGAAATCTTTGTGTTAACTTGCCTTGGTAATTCAACAAATGACAGATGCCACTGTTCATCTTTTCAAGTTATATATCCCCAGAAGTTGGTTGTCTCGCCTGCGAGACAGAGTGATGTCATTTCTTTCTGTTATAAATAGCTGTGTGTGTTCATGGTATGGCCTCTTTTGTTACTGTGTCCACCAGGATATTCTGAATTCAGCAGGATATTCTGAATACGCCACTCTATTTTAAGCAATACAGTTATATTTTTGGATTTAACAAAGTAACCAATGTGTATGTTTTTCAATGCATTCTCATGTACCATCAGAATAACCTTTATTAACTAAGTACATTTACACATCCTGACTTTTGCTTGGTGCAATGTTGCTGCTAGTGGTAGCTAACATAAAGAGACAGAATACCCCAAAACAACAAAAGGTGTACATGCAATTATATCCAAATGTGTGGTGAGCATTACGATATTATAGGACAATGGAGTGGTGAGTATACAATACACATCGATGTACAGTTGATGTACACATTTACAGTATCTGTATAGTAGTTGCTCTTCTACCACAGAAGTAAAAGCAAATTTCACTGTAATTTCAAATGATTTTCAAGTAGTTTGATTGTATGCATACATATGTCATAAAACTCCAAATCAAATTGCTATTCTATAATTTTACAGTAATATCAGTGTAAAACACTACATGTAACGCTGTATAATATTTTATGTTCAACACATTTTATGAAAATGTGTTATGATGAAACCAGAATGTCTTCATTGTTTGAACACCATAGGACTTACTGACTCAGTCAAACCACGGAATGGGGTGTCCTTTAGCAATTGTTGTTTTTGGTTCTTGT
The DNA here is from genome assembly GCA_016801175.1 of Esox masquinongy. NCBI lineage: Eukaryota > Metazoa > Chordata > Actinopteri > Esociformes > Esocidae > Esox > Esox masquinongy. The sequence continues at coordinate 4,564 of JACXGI010016668.1, forward strand.
ACAGCAAAATTGTTTGGTTTCCAGCAAGCCTCTTCCAACTCTTACTGGGGACAGTGGAATGAAGAATGTGTTGAAAATATGACATGTGTTATGATGTTGTCCAGATGTACCAAAGTACTCTACACTGGAACACAATCAAACACCACAAAATTTGCAGCTTTAGTCATTGTTTCTCAATTAGTATTTTTATTTGTTTTATTTAGAAAAGATGAGACATCCACCCCTGATTGACAGGTGGATATTGTTAAAAACAATCACTGTTTAATTAATAACATCACTGGTCATTCTCACACATTATTGTGTGTGTGTGTGTGTGTGTGTGTGTGTGTGTGTGTGTGTGTGTGTATGTTCTTTGTGGTGGGCCTGTGTGTTAGAAGAGATTGGTTCAGACATCCACGTAGTGCATCAGTTCAAGATCATTAGTTGTACCAAGCTGACCGCCTAAGTTTGAGCCTTGAGGCACATGCTATGCATGTTAGCCAACATCATCTGGGGAGCAGGGGGCATCCCCGCATTTCCTGAACTTATCGCTCTCTAGTGACACTTGAGCACCTGCAAAGCCAATTGAGATCATCAGGTGAGCGAGCGCACCCTCACACGTGTTGACCCATATGACTTTCTGGTTGGAAAAGCAGTGTGAAAGCAGAACATGTCTATGAGGAACACCAGCTGTTTGGAGATATTGCAATGAGACAAAGGGATATAATTGCATATGACAACAATGGGGAAGGCACAAGGGACAATATTCAAATAAAAGTATACTTGTTCTTGTTTTGGGCTGTGTTTTTTGAATAACAGATAATCTAATGCACATGTCCTTTTTTTAACCCAGGTCTTATGTTATGTTATGCTACAGATGAGATGTAGCAGGGGGTTTTAGTTCTTTGTGTCTGTACCTAGCTGGTACCGCTTATAATTGGGTTTTTCAACTTAACTCCAGTCTATTAAACCCTCTGTGCCAGGGTTGTAAAGGTGTTTATGGAAATATCAAGTGGAAGGTGTGGAAGTATATTTGCATTGCCATTTTGCCATTCACCTAATGCTTTCATAAAGTTACTTCAAAGTGCCAAGACTGGTACATGAGTGTGTCCTCTAACTTGCATACAATCCCCATGAATTACACTTAAAAAGAATGATCCTAGAATTCCTAGTTGATCATTCTGAGGGGGATAACAGTAAAAGGATTAATCAGTCTGCATTTTAGGCATTGGTGGAGAAATAGCCTTGAAATGAAAGACACGTAAATGTCTTCAGAGGGATAATCGATGCTCAATAAAAAAACGAATAATTTAGCATGATGGTTGATTCATTTCAGCTGACGGCAACTGTAAAAAATACATAATGGGTACGTGATGACCCTTTTACAAATGATGAACTTGTCTGAGGAATTGTGGTTTGCAGCATTGCACGTCTATACTCTAAACACAACTGAATTCGAGGCGTGGCTGTACTCCAATGACATTTTCTTTCCTTACTTGAAAAACCATGTGTTGAACGGAACTAGCATAGTAGCGTGACAGTCTCCACAACCGCCGCGCAACCGACGCTCGGACGGACGGGACGCAACACAAATATATGCTGAATGAAGTACTGGTAAAGACAATTCACCGTTTCAAGAGTGGTAAGCAACGAAACCAATTAAAGACACTGTTTGCAGTGGGTTTCCATGTTTTGAATGTCTTTTTGATTAAGTGTCTTGGTTTGAGATACCTTGTCGTTTTTGATAGACGCATATCAAGTCTCAAGTTTTCAGATGTAAAGACTAGTAAATTAATTACAGGGTTGCTTTGGAGAAAACTAAAGTGTCCTATGTTCTTTTTTTCTTTTCACAGATGGCGGTTTTCGCAAACTATACTTTTGGAATATTCATGGATTACCGCAAAAATATTTTATATCTCTTTTGGGCCCACTAGAATAGTGTACCTAATGACACTTGTATTTCCAACAACCGACTACATTTTTTGACATGTTTGCTGAGATGAATATGTACTACATAGCATTTGAAATATTAATAGCAGTTTTTTCCATCTCTGGGAATGTGTTGGTTTGCTGGGCTGTCGCCATCAACACCAATTTGAAAACCGCTACGAACTATTTTTTGGTGTCTTTAGCTGTGGCAGATATTTTGGTGGGTTGCCTTGCCATCCCCTTTGCCATAACCATAAGCATCGGTATTGTTTTGGACTTCTATGGATGTCTTTTCCTTGCCTGTTTTGTACTGGTACTGACGCAAAGCTCAATTTTTAGCCTCCTTGCAGTTGCAGTTGACAGATATTTGGCCGTGAAAATACCCCTCAGGTGAGTAGTCAACCGTAGCATGTTCATTGTTAAACAGAGTATGAGCCTCAACAGTAGCGTATTGGTTGTAACCACTATAGTGATGCGGGCAACACTTTCCGTGGATGCCTCTAGTTTTGTTCAATATGTAATCTGTCTCAACTTTTTAAGGCACTCAACTGACTTCGAGTTACACTGATCTAATATTTTGTCATTTACAAGAAGTTATATAAATATATATAATCTAATTTAGAACTAAAAAACGTTATATATTAAAATGACTTTCAGATGATTTGGACAGGAAAAACAATAAAAATATCAGTAGACTTCATGAAAACCTTCTGTTTAGGATTTTGTTAGTTTAACTAGCCATGTCATTTTACATCTAATTTATTTAAGTAAAAAATATATTTTTAGAGGTAGGGTAAAAATAATCAAACATATTTTATGGATTTGAACACACTAATCTTCAGAGGCACTTTACTCTATAGAGGGGGTCGTTTTACTCCAATTGTGGGGAATAATTGCCTCTTTTTATAGTTTCTAGTTTTATTAAATGAAAAAATGTTTAATTTTGTCCAAACGGTTTCAAAATGAATTTGTCTAAGGATAGCCAGTACTTAAATGTAAATCCTAACGTTGCTTTTTGGTTCAGAAAAAAGTATATTTCCTGTAAAGAGGGGTTATTTTGTCCCAAGTTACCCTAAGAAAAGAGCAGTTAACCCGATACAAAAATATCATTGTTTTTCAAAACTGACTTAAATTAGTTCTACTTCACTCACTATCTCAGTGTACACGTTTAAAATGTTGTTAAGAAAAAGGAGGTCCCGTATAATCTAAGCTGCTGCCTCCAGTGCACATGTGATGATAAAAACAATACGCAGACAAGGAATTCACGATACATATCCATAACAGTTCATAACAGGTTCTTTGAACAAAAAACTAAACGCATTTGTATTCTATTTTTGAAAACGTTCAGTATACATTGCTTTCAACGTGTCCAAAAGACATCAGTGGGTTGCAAATTTATTGATGTTGATAATGATTAACATATTACAGTTCTAGGAAAAAAATCTCAAATTCTGAGCTATGTTGTATGCTTGAAAAACAGTGAAGATTATAACATAAATACTAATTAAGTTTCTGAAAAATATATTTTCAAGAAGTTGGGAAGGATCTTTGATCCAGAGATGAGACTGAGATGTCTTCAACAAAATGCAGATGCTTTTTTTCTAAATGTGAATGTGTACGTGGAGTTATTGTCTTGTACAACAATGCACTTGTGACCAAGTGTTTTCCTCCTGTCAGACTCACACAACATTCTCCTTGCAAGGTGAGGTATGGAACGGAATTGAAAACAGGTTTCAGTAACTCCTGCCTTTTTAGACAACATATATATTACTTGGTAAAATAGTAATTTCTTGTTATCTCTCTTGTATTAGTACAAAATATTCTAATCTCCACATTTATTTGAGCTTTCCATGTAGCTCAATATTTGAATTGTGTTAAAAATATATCAAAGGCATCATCTCAAGGGCACATCTATCTCATTTTAGGCTCACTGTATCATAACGTAAATAAATGTACTGAACTTGGAGACTTACTGTAACACTTAAAATTGTGGTGGAACTGCAAATTTCATGACTTCTGTAGATATAAAGTGTGCATATACGGGTAACCAACACATCATAACGGGGCACTGGTTCACTACCAGCCGTCAGAACAGCTTTTGTTGATGGTGGTGTGGAACGCTGTTTCAGGCGACGCTCCAGAATCTCCCATAAGTATTTGACTGGGTTGAGATCTGCTGACTGTGACGGCCATGGCAGTGGTGAAAAACCAGAAAGTTGAGCAGTCTTGGTCATTAATGTTCCTTCCAAATGTGCTCCAACAAACCCCCCTCTTTCAAAGCCATTGAGATCTCTTCTTCTAGCCATGGTAACCAAAATAATGGGAAACTGGGCATGTCCTTAATTTTTATACATTACCCAAAAAATGGTGGGATTTCAATTTCAGCCCTGTGTGAAAGCAACTGTTTTCAATGTTCTTTGTATCCATCATTTACTCATTTAAGTGTTTGCTTTATTTCGGCAGTTACCTATAGATGAAAGCCTGCTGATCTAAGTGGGATAAACCCGAGCTGTAGGAGGGATATTACACCTGGCAAAAATTATTTTCCTGCAGGTGGGTGCCCTATATCTGCACCCAGATGGGGAGTAGAAGTCCAGGTACAGGGTGTGGATGGTTGAGGGGCCTAAACTTAAAGATGTCAAGCAGGCCTTACTGTCTCACTCCAAGTGTCTTGCTTGTTGTGTTGATAATCTTCATCATGTTCTTCTGGCAGTAATATTACCAAACCCACAAACAATGCAAAATACAATGTAAATATTTGTAAATCAAGGTCAATATAGTACACATGATCTAAATGTAAGCAGGTTTGCTGCAGCAGAAACATTTGTAGTGACAGGAAATGTGAATTTTGTAGTGGTTGGTAAACCTTTCCTAAGGGTTTTCCAAGTCTTATATTTTAAAGAGGAATTTGGGAACATCTGAATCCTTTTTGAAACGTATTGCACGAAAGTTCTCCTGCAGTAGTCCAATCACATTAAGATCCTTATTCTTTACTGTCAACATAAAAATATCCTAGGTTTTTGTTGTTGTGAAAGTACAGGTCCATCTCAAAAAATGTGAATGTCGTGGAAAAGTTTACATAATTCAAATCAAAAAGTGACACCTTCATATATTCTAGATTCATTATACAGAAAGTGAAACATTTCAAGCCTTTTATGTTTCAATCTTGAAGATTACGGCTTACAGCTCATGGAAATAAAAAATACAGTATCTCAAAATATTAGAATAAAAAATGTACAATAGAGAAAAGTCAACCTGAGAAGAGATCTTATCAGCTAATTAACTCCCTGAGTCTTCAATCTCTTAGTCTGGTTCAGGACACACAACCGCAATCATAGGTAAGACTGCTGACTTGACAGTTGTCCAGAAGACACTCATGGACACAGAAGGTCATTGCTGAAAGGGCTGGCTGTTTGCGGAATGCTGTATCAAAGCATATTAATGGAAAGTTGACTGGAAGGGAAAAGTGTGGTAGGAAAAGGTACACAAGCAACAGGGATGATTGCAGCCTTGAGAGGATTGTCAAGCAAAGCTGATTCAAGAACTTGAGGGAGCTTCACAAGCAGTGGACTGAGGCTGGAGTCAATGCATCAAGAGCCACCACACTAGACGTGTCCAGGAAATGATTGAAAAGTGGAAAGTGTCAGAAACGTCTTACCTGGGCAAAGGAGAAAAAGAACTGGACCATTGCTCAGTGGTCTAAAGTCCTCTCTTCAGATGAAAGTAAATTTTGCATTTCATTTGGAAATCAAGGTCCCAGAGTCTGGAGGAAGAGTGGAGAGGCCCAGAATCCAAGTTGCTTGAAGTCCAGTGTGAAGTTTCCACAGTCAGTGATGATTGGTGTGCCATGTCATCTGCTGGTGTTGGTCCACTATGTTTTATCAAGCCCAGAGTCAATGCAGCCATCTACCAGGAGATTATAGAGCACTTCATGCTTCCATCTGCTGACAAGCTTTATGGAGATTCTAATTTCCTTTTTCAGCAGGACTTGGTACCTGCCCACAGTGCCAAAACAACTGATAACTGGTTTACTGTCCATGGTATTACTGTGCTTGACTGGCCAGCCAACTTGCCTGACATGAAGAAGGAAAGAGGAAAAGAGGAAAATGTCAAGAGGAAAATGAGATACAGCAGACCCAACAACACAGACAAGCTGAAGGCTGCTATCAAAGCAACCTGGGCTTCCATAACACCTCAGCAGTGCCACTGGCTGATTGCTTCCATGCCACGCCACATTGATGCAGTTTTGCATGTGTGCAAAAGGAGCCCGACCAAGTATTGAGTGCATAAACTAACATACTTGGGAAACCTTTGCAGGTGTTTTGAGTTAATTAGCTGGTTAGAGCTATTCTCAGGTCGACGTTTCTGTATTATACATTTTTTATTCTAATATTTTGAGATACTGGATTTTTGCCGGATCGCGTAAGTAGAGCCGGCTAAGAAGGGCGAATGTCTCTTACTGAGTGAGTGATCGACCAACCGACCCTTGTTAAATAGCATAGTGGTTAGAGAAGCGGCCTTGTGAACTATAGGTCCCGAGTTCATATCTCCTCGTAGGCGATGCGTAGTATACATTATGAATTATTCCGTATTGATGAAAACTTCGCTGGCTAAAACCGTTAGTATCTACATTATGGTAAGCCTGAAATAAAACAGTTGATGGTTATACTGCGACTGTTTCTGGTGGATTTTTGAAGTATGCATCCGTGCATGCGTTTTGGGTCAGGATAGACAAACTCATTTGCTGGCTTAACAACGTTGTTACGATATCTTAAGCCCTAACTGAAACTGTATACGGTTATATTGCGACTGTTTCTGGCATGGTATAGTTCATCTTCAGTCTCGCTAGCAATTGCTCAATTCTTATGATTATTCCTAGGAAGTTAGTAGATACTAGTAAGCTTATTTAACACAATCCTCAATGGAGTCTAGCGACTGCTGAAACTTGTAATGCCGTGGCGTAGTGGTTAAAAACAGTGTCTCTCATATGGAAGACCTACGTTCGAATCTATTGAGAGCAACAAAATTTATTAATTATTTCTGGTAGATTCCACGATTCTCTCGTCTTTTCACTTGATGAAAAAGTTAGTTATCGTCGCCTTTATTGATAGTTATTGTATAAATGTCATTAACGAATGAAATGAAAAAAGCATGTTGTTTTGCCATGAAAGAAAAAAATACATTCCTATGCCATGAAATGAAATATCTTTGGCAGACTCGCTAGCAATTGCTCAATTCTTATGACTATTCCAGTAAGTTAGTAGATACCGGTAAAGCTTATTACTGGCTAATACGCTGTTAAAACGGCCAGTGGCAAACGCAATACATAGCCGTTATTTGTGGTAGAGGTGAACTTAGTAAGAAACGTTAGTCGGTTTAACTGTATCAATGTCATTCACAAATGTTCTGTAGTGGTGTATGTGGTGTAGTGGTTAATGACACAGCCTTTCATGTGAGCGACCCGGGTTCGAATCTCACGACGGCGATAGTTTCTATTGCGGGCCGGCTGAACTAAGCTTGCCTGGTTTCTTGTTGATTTCCATGAGCTGCAAGCTGCAATCATTAAGATGTCGCTTTTTTATTTGAAATACGGGAAACTTTTCCACAATATTAATTTTTTTTTGAGATGCACCTATACAGTCTCTGTTGAGTTTTTGTAGATTGCTGTTGGTCTGTGTATTTAATCCACTGAAGCTTATTGTCCAGGAAGACACCCATATATCTGAACATATAGGGAATCTACAAACTTAATGTCCTGAATTTTGAGAGATGCATAAGTGAATCTTTTTCACTTTAGGAATTCTATGTGCATCTCATTGATCTTGTTGTTGTTGTGGTAATCATCACAGCACACTACAAAGTAATTTAGGCCTGGGTCATGGTGCTATAGACCGTTTTTTGCTCCACATACAAATACAATTTTATTTTATACTAACACCTACCAGGGGCCGAAGAATCTGCAGGCTTTAGTTTTGCTTACCCATGTGGTTCTATCTCCAATCCAGTGACACAATGTTGTGTCATAAGTTATTGTATGTAAGAGTATGAACATATTGAGCCATGAAAGAGGAAAGAGGAAGATCTCACAAAACAATTCTCGGACTTTGACTCAATTCTTGAAACTAGGCATTGCAGCTTGCTACTTCTTAGAAAAGGCACTTTAATGTGACTTAAAAACAACGTTGTGTGTAGTTTATAAATATGACCAAACACCATACTTTACTAGTTTGAGAATAAAATAAATGGAAAACTTCCAAACAGACATGATTAGATGAAATAAGGATATTGCTGGAAGTACCTGAGAACTGAGTTCTGATTGGTCTGCATTGTTTTGAAGTTTGGCCTCATTGGCCACTTCACCTGAACGTGCAAGGTTAGTCCCGCAGGTCATTTTTTAAGATTATGAACGTCAATAACCCTTTTCGGGCAAGTTCATCTGTGTCTGCAAATTTGGCCCTTGTGGTGAAAACAAATAACCATGGGTACATTAGACCATATTAAAAGCCCACTGGATAGACATTTTATGATCTTTAAATGAAAGTATACATTTCTCAAAATATACAAAATTAACTAATTTTTAAAACAAGCAGTTTAATATCTTGGTGTTAGAGACCAACAAAGTCTATCAGTTTACTCATCCAGGGTTAAACTTCAGCTGTTTAATTAATAGTGTTTTTGTCGCTTATAGTGTTTTTCTCATTTTACATTTGAGTAATTTAGCAGCCATATTTATGCAGAGTGACTTACAGTTAGTCATTTTGGTGAACTATTGCTTCAACAAATGTATATTGGCTTTTCATTGCAGGGAAGATCATTGCTTATCCTTCAGACCCTCTTGTCTGTGGACATGGTGCTTCCCATGGGTTCATAGGCGCTATTGAACAAGTTAACATTTTTTTAAATTTCTGTGAATCTCTATGCACCCACATGGAAACATTGAGGAAGTAGGATAGAATCTTGTTTCTTTATGATTATCAGTAATCTCGTCCCCAGATTATTGTGCACAGTACACTTAAACCTGCCACAACAACCATTAGAAGTTGGCCTCAGTTGAGTGACCGTATCATTCTATAGGAGTGGCCTTACCAAGAAAACTATTTGTCATCATTTGATTTTGGCAAATAAAAATACTGTAAGGCTTGGCTCCAAATGGAGCTTTGTTTCTGATACGTTGTAATGTAAAGTAACACTTGTTCATTAGGGTTAGGCCTAAGCCAGTCTGTTTATACAAGTGCTAACCAGCGGTAACGCAAGCTAACAATGCATAACCTCTGCGCAACAAACCATTGTGGCACTTTTGCATATCACAAGAGATATGTGCTTATCACACTCTGACCATTCAAAAAGAAATACTCCATATCTGTACACCTAGCAATCACAAATGTATATTGTTTAAAGCACACTTTTACAAGTCACACAGCTGTCCCACAAAAACATTACAAAGAAGCGTTTGGTGCTTGGGTGCACAAGTGGAGGAAGATGTTGTGGGAGATGAGTGGTAGTTAGACAAAGTTGATGCGGCCAGTTTTTGTCGCTCCAGCAATTTTTCACAACTTTTCTATTGGCTAATGAAGGTCAGGTTTAAAGGATTATTTCACCAGACCCTCCACGTCTTCGGGTTGGTTATTGAGATTATATTATCAAAAACATGCATAATGTGGTGTCCATTTTAGGACGCCCATTAGAAACATTTCTGTCATCTGTCAGAGACTGGAAAATCTCTGTCAGAGTCACAAGGAAATTTGTCTGAGTCAGGAAATTCTCTGTAAAACCGTTGTCAGTCTCAGGAAAAACTATCAGAAATAACTTTGTCAGCTTCAGGAAAAATTGTCAAAAAAACTTATCTTAAATTAAATGATTTACCATAATTAAACCCAAAACAGCATCTTTTGACGTGTTCAATCTAATGATACAAAACCAACATAAAATTGTAAACATGACACTATGACTATATTAATTAGCAAATTTTCATAATTAGCATTGATTAAGCATAAAACATAATCTCTTGAACTTTTAGGCTAAAACATAATCTCTTGAATCTCTTGACATATTTAGGCTATCACAACATAAAATTCTTAAGCCTTTATCAACTATAACTGCTATTGTTTGATTTACATAATTAACATTAATTTGTCCTAAAACAGTCTCTTGAACCATTCAAGATAGAGAGACAAAGTCAACGTTCACATGTTAAGGCTGTAGAATGGAAAACTTGGCTCATATTTGTAAGTAGCTTGAGCTTGAAATGTGGATAGCTACAGGTTGGAGACGTCAATAAAATTCTAAATTTTATATTTATCTACTATTCGGAAATCTTAAAATAATTTTACAGAAGTATGTGGTGTTCTTGCAAACTTATAATGAAAATGCTAGATGGTTAAAAACAAATTTAAGCCAATTTAGAATCGATGTGGATAAACAGTTGTGAAATTTAAGGTGGGATAAATTGTGAAATGTTTGTGGTAGCTTAATCAGTTCAAGAGATACTGTTTTAGGCATATCTAACACTAATTATTCTAATTAAGCAAAATATAGTCATAGTCAAATAATGTGTAATATGTTTTTGTTGGTATAGCCTAAACATTTGAAAACCCGTTGGTTTGGTATCTCGATTTGAACCATTCATGAGATACTGTTTTATGGTTAATTAATGCTAATTCTGCAAAAAATTTGGTCATAGTGGATAAATGTTTAAGAATTGTGGGTAGGGACAGGCTGACCAAGTGAACCAAAGTTGGTTTGATCTCTGTAGCTTCGACAGTTCAAGAGACGCTGTGTTAAGGTTATTTGTTATTGATTATTATGCAAATTAAGCTAATCAATATAGCATAAAGTACAACCCCATTTCCAAAAAAGTTGTGGTGCTGTGTAAAATGTAAAGAAAAATCAATCAATCAATCAAATTTATTTATAAAGCCCTTTTTACATCAGCAGTTGTCACAAAGTGCTTTTACAAAACACCCGGCCTTAAAACCCCAAGGAGCAAACAACAGTAGTGTTGAATTTCAGTGGCTAGGAAAAACTCCCTAAGAAGGCCGAAATTTAGGAAGAAACCTAGAGAGGACCAAGGCTCAGAGGGGTGA
>JACXGI010016671.1:0-15555 GCA_016801175.1 Esox masquinongy
CACACACAGACACCCACACACCCACACCCCACCCCACGCACACAGACACCCACACAACCACACCCACACCCCACCCCACCCCACGCCACACACAACCTATCTGAAAACACACAATCACAGCCGATCGTAATGTACACATTGAGATTCTGGAGGTGATTTTTATCCGTTGATACTCTGTTGTAATGGACAGAAAAGTGGGATTATTGTTGTAATGGACAGAAAACACGGTCATTTTTCCATTGTCAACCAAACTGTTAAACCAGTGCATTCAGCGTTCTCTCTGCTGCGACCAAAACATTGTGCTGTGTAATGTAAGTCTTTAACAGGTCTAATCACTGTCAGACCGCACACCGATAACCACTTTTCACATGGCCCACCACTCTCCTTCCAGACACAAACATCTTCTCTGTTCCAAATGGAAACCTAAACTCTGGTCATAACTAGTGCCCAGTATATGAAATGACATTGAGGACACGGTCCTAGGTTTCTCTCGAGCCGTGGCGGCCATTTTATATGTTGTGTGACAAATGAAATAAAACATTTAGACAGGGCTAAGAAACCAGGCAAAAGTATAAACTCTGGGTGACACACACACACAAACACACACACCACCCCCAACCATGGACGGGAGCTCTATAAACAGACTGACATCTGATAGCATGGGAATCAGAGGACCTGGCACTGGGAGCGAGCAGAAAACACACACACATACAAGTACACAAACACAGATATATAAACACACACACACATACATGTATACACACACATACAAATGAGTAATTGATTGACCCCAAAAAAGTGTTCCAAATCAAAATCCCACCCTAACTCTTAATGTAGCACTAACCATAACCTTAACGTTTAACCTAATTCATAAACTTCAACTATCTCAAACTCTAACTTTTAGCCTAAATTGAACCCCAAGTGCTAAAATAAACACTTTCTGCAGTGGCAGTTTAGTGTTCCATGTTGCAGAATTTTTAAATCATTTTTTTGTCATTTAGCAGTCACTCTTATCCAGAGAGACATACAATAAGTGCATACATTTTAAAAGAGTTTGGTAAAACAACCACACAGTTTAGAAGTAAGTGCATTCAAATGAATAAATTAATTATCGGCAAAGGTCAGTGCTGGAAAGAAGAACATACAAATAATAAATATAAAAAGTTAACAAAAGGCCACAGACAGAGGTGATGGCAGTGAAAGTACTTCAGGTACTCTACTGAAAGGGGAGTTTTCAGATGTTTTGAAGATATGCAGACTCTGCTTTCCTAGCCTCCAAGGGAAACTCGTTCCACTATTGAGGTGTCAGGACAAAGAAGCGTTTTGACAGTGTGGATTGGAAACTGCCCCAAAGGGGTGTGACAGCCAATAGCCCACTGGTGGCTTAACGAAGAGCCTGGTTAGGGATGTAGAGTTTGAGCAATGGGTGAAGGTAGGAAGTAGAAGCTCCTCTTGTTGGTCCGAAGGCAAGAAGCCTTGAAGAGGATTCGATTTTCGATTAGAAGCTGACTAGTAGAAGAATAGAGTGCGAAAAAGTGGGGTGAGATGGGAGCACTTTAGAAGGTTGAACACCAGACAGGCTGCTGGATTCTGAATGAGTCGCTGGGGTTTGGGGAACAAAAGCTGAGTGTCATCTGCATAACAGTGATAGGACAGACCATTTGAGGATATGACAGAGCCAAGAGACTTGGTGTATAGACAGAAAAGGAGAGGGCCAAGAACCAAGCCTTGGGGAACACCAGTAGTAAGAGGCTCCACGGCAAACACCGATCCTCTCCACGTCACCTGATAGGAGCGGTCTGCCAGGTAGGAAACAATGCAAGACTGAGCAGAGTCTGAGACACCCAGCAGTCAACCAGGGGAGACTACAGATGTGGGTACACTCAGAGAGAAGTTCCCCTTCTCAGATCCAGTATCAGTTCATCATCCCAGAACCAACAATCCTCCTCTCCCCTTCTAAATGATGAAATAGAGATAGGCAGCTTTTAAAATATTAAACTAACCCTGCACTGGCCTCCGTGCAAATCAGGAGACATCTCTTCACTCTTGACTGAACCCATAGTGGAGAGAGTGAAGAATGGAAGAGAGGGGTGGAATGCAGGGATGGAGGGGAGCTGGATGGAGAAGAGAGTGAAGGACGGAGGAGAGTGAAGGATGGAGGAGAGATAGAGGGATGGAGGGGAGATGGTGGGATGGAGGAGAGATAGAGGGATGGAGGAGAGATGAGGGACAGAAGAGAGCGTGAAGGATGAAGGAGAGATAGAGGGATGGAGGAGAGATGGTGGGATGGAGGAGAGATAGAGGGATGGAGGAGAGATGAGGGACAGAAGAGAGCGTGAAGGATGAAGGAGAGATAGAGGGATGGAGGAGAGATGAGGGACAGAGGAGAAAGTGATGGATGGAGTAGAGTGAAGGATGGAGGGGAGATAGATAGAGGAGATTGAAGGATGGAGGAGAGATAAAGGGATGAAGGAGAGACGAGGGACAGAGGAGAGAGTGATGGATGGAGGAGAGATAGAGGGATGGAGGAGAGATGAATGGAGAAGAGAAAAGGGACAGATGAGAGACAGGGATGGAGAAGAAAGTGACTGATGCTGATCCTTTATCAAAACATTGACTGAAAGAATGACAAGAGGCTATTAGAAATGAATGTCATCTTGGACACTGATATCCAGAAGCTATTCATTTGTCAACCAAACTGCTTCAGTGTTTGTGAGACAAATGTTCCACTTCTAGATAAGATCAGCAGGGCATGTGTGTGTATGCAGGCAAGAGTGGAGGAGACAGGGAGACATGGGGTTGTGTGTGTGTTTGTGTATGTTCACATGAAGTACACACATGAAGTGTGTGTACACAACTGTACACATGAAGTGTGTGTGCGAAACTGTGTTCCTGTCTATGTGTCTATATGTGGTGGTAAATGTCTATGTGTCTATATGTGGTGGTAAATGTCTGTGTGTGTGTGTGTGTGTGTGTGTGTATGTATTTGTTTGTGTTTCTGTGTGTGTAGGGGTGTGCCTGTTGGTGTTTGTGTGTGTCTGTGTGTGTGTGTAGAAGTGTGTGTGTGTGGACATATGGTTACATGTGGATTTGAAGTCATTACATGGTTACATTGAGAGAAGGTGCGCGGCTGCAGGACTGTGGGGAGAAACAGGGAGGAGGTGGCACAGAGGAGGAGTACTACTGTGAAGTCAGCTAACTTTAAAACAATGGCTGTTTTTCTAAAACACAAAGAGTGCGTGCGTGCACACGCACAGACATACGTGCAGAGCCAGGCCTGCTGATTGAGACATGAAAGGAAATTCCTCTTCTGTGAAATTCTCTGGGTGGCCTAACTTTCGCAGTTTAAATGAAGACAAGTAGCAGGGAGAATGTTAGCCTTCAGCAGAATTCACAGAAACCCACAGAAGATGTGTGTGTGTATGTGTGTCTGTGTGTGCGTGTGTGTTTGACAATTGTCCAATGGACCAAGCCTGACTATGTGTACCAAGCCAACCCAGTGGTCCTCTGACACACAGTTCCCTGCACCACATCAGGTCCGGCAGTCACGTTCTGTAAGCCCACAGTGTGTGTCCCGCAGTGGCCCAGTGCTGTCAGGAAATAACCCAGTCATTCCACAACCACCTGCTACTCCACCGTTCCCTTCTCTTAGAGTGACTTAGGGTGTCCAGTGTTCGCTAACAGTTAATGTCCGGAGAGTAACCAGAGATGAAGCGGTCATGCTTGAACAAGCTATGTTAAAACACACTTTCCCCTCCTTTGACCTCCTGTCTAAGAGGATCCACTGTTTGCTACAGAAACATGTGGCAGGAAAGACAGACTGGTTTATATAATGTACTGAGGAGCAGCAGCTGTACTCAGACAACAGTTCCATGCAGTATTTGATTTTGCACTTTGGGGATCATTCAAATTGTCCTATTGACCCAAGGAAGCTCAAGTAATGTTAATCAAGTGCGGCTGAAGCATTTGAAAGAAAACACATTCGAAACTAATTCTGATAGCTGTCATGCGGTATGGATACCTTCGGACCGGAAAAGCTCTGACGATGAGGAGGAGAATGAGGAGTGAGGAGGGAAGATTTGGAATGGGAGGAGAATGAGGAGGAAGAGGCAGGAAGACGAAGGCGAGGAAGAGGAGGAAAGACGGAGATGAGGAAATGGAGGTGTACAATCAGGTGCAAGTGCTTAAAATCAGGTACAAGTGCTTAGAGAACTATTACCAGTCAAAACCATGTAGATATCATTCCCCATCCACCGGCAACTGATTGCAGATTCAGTACATTGGTGTTTGAACATATGCTGAGGGAAAGGTCGTTCCACCAGTGAGACGTAGCGCTGTAGAGCCACAAGAGGTCATAACGAGTCCCTGTTTTAAAGAGGTCATAACTAGTCCCTGTTGTCACATTGCGGGGCCATAGGTCAAGAGATCAAGCCCAGGGTCCACTAGTACCATCTCACAGATGAGACCGCCTGGCCCCTGGCTACACGCAAGGCCTTAGTGTCAGCATTTTGTCTGTAGAAGCCTCTCTTTTGAGGCAGCCACTACAAAACTCTTCAACTGGCGCAACTCTACTTTCCTGGAAATGTGTGTGTGTGCGTGTGTGTGCGTGTGTGTGTCTGGACACCAGCACTATTCTTGGCTGGACGGGGGAAGTCTTGGCTCCTGAGCGCATGGGAAAAGTGCTCTTGGCAGAGCGAGCCGAGGCATTCCATTATGCTCTCCTTTTAAAGCGTACACGACACACACACACACACACACACACACAAACATACACACACAAACATACACACACATGCAAGTACACAGACATTTTCTCTCTTTCGCAAACACACACACACACACACACACACACACACACTCTTAGCTACACAAACACAGACACTTAGACACACACAGTGGTAAGCACTGAGTCGCTGTGTGCTGTGAACTACAGAGCCATTAGGTTTATTAAGGGGTCATCACAGACACATGCTAGCACCACATAACCAGTCCCTCATGTTGAAGAACAGGCTAGAGTTAGGACATCTAGCCCTGGGTCCACTAGTACAGCGCCGCGGACACAACTGCCTGGCCATTGTCCCAAGTAAGTCCTTAGTGCTTTAGTTATGTGGTTGTTTTGCAGTTTAACTGAGTAAATGATTTATGCACCTTGTGTCTCTGTGTTGTGCAGACAAGGGTAAAAGCCTGTACGCACACACACGCACATGCACACACAAGCACACAAAGAGCATCTAAGGTGCAATGAGAAGACCGGAGGGCAAAGCTGCGCCCCTTTTATCAGGATCCTGTGCTGACAGAAGAGCTTAGCACCAAGCCAAGGAAAAAACCTTTAGGAAGGGTGTAACAGAACACAGTAAGTTACAGCAGGACATCAGTGACATCCTTCGTATCAGCACTTAACTGGTTTGGTTCCATTTTGAATAGGTTGCATGTGTCTAACAAAAAAAGTTAAAGTGTATGTAACATATATTATTACCCAGACAGCACCCGTCTGTGTACACATTTCAGCATAGTGAAATAAAACCAGGAAATCTCTGCTGACGACGCCTTCCCATTCTTGGGTAATGCAGGCCATTTTCTATCGCCCGACGACCAACAGAACTGGACAGTGGTAAATGAACTTCCAGTGGAACCAGAAGGGGAGTACAGCAGAAGCCCAGGGGGTGTTAATGTGCCAGTCTGGGACAGTGAGGTAGTAGATGGATCTACCTGCCATGCTTGTGACGAGAGCAGGCTGCAGTACCATACATAAACAGAAGAGGCCGACAATGTTTTGATCCACTCTACAGAAACAATCACAGAACTGTGCACACACACACACACACACAAACACACACACACACACACACACACATACAGACACACACACACACACACACAGAGGCATGCAGAAAGCATCACAAGGAATGTGTAAAAACAGGGAAACACAAAGGTCCATATATGGATGAATGAAGTAGATTATTTCAGGACATTCATTTCATCAGAGTGTGTCAGGCCTCTATGCAGGGACTGAGATTAATCTAGGAAGAATCCAGAGACAACTCTCCTTGCCTGGTCTGTCTGTGTGCAATTGCACGTGTGTGGCTGTTGCTAGGCAGATTTCCTATTTTCTGTCCTCCAATCAGGGTCCTGGGAACACTGAGAATGGAGTGGGGGGGGTAGGCCGTACAGCTAGCTGAGGCACACCCACACAGACACACAAAGACACACACAGACAAGCACACACGGACACACACAGACAAACACATACAGACACACTGTACGAGAGCAACCACATCCTACTGTATAGGCTGTAGACTGTCTGACTGGGCTAAGTTCAGGTGGATTTTCATCACCGTACAAAAAGATGCTAACAGAGGCTGACGGCGTGGCATTTTCTTTTTACAGTTATTAAAACTGCATTTAAATTCTAAAATAAATCATAAGTCACAACAACGTTATAAACCAGCTCACTGTGTCAGATAGACACACACACACACACACACACACACACACACACATATACACATGCGCGCCCACACAAACACACCCAGTAAAAGCTCGCTGTCAAACAAAATGCTAAAAAGAAAGTAGTGAAGTGAGTCAATCCTCCCCTTGAGACACCATCCTGAGGCTTGTTGTCCACAGAGGATTGCTCCATAATAACTATAGCTAACACGTAAGCAGCCCAGTCTCACGCTGGTTCTGTCGCCACTCTTCAGACATCACAACGCTGCTGGGCGAACGTTACAACGCAGACCTCTACGCACGCTACTTCACCACACACTGATGAAGTCTGTTCAATCCTTGACAAGGGAGGGGTCCTACCTCATTCAGCAGAGCTCCGCCAGTCCCTGCTCTGTCAATCTGGGCCCCGGCACCACCTGAGGAGACAAGGACAGAAGTGTAGGAAATGTCAGACAAATGGCAAGGAGATAAGAGCGCGACGTTAACAGGGTTTCATCGAAGTTGGCGCAAACTAAAATGTGTTCATTTTTCGTGACAGGCACCCTGAATGTACATGCACAGAATTACAGAAATACTACAAAATATGAGCTTGGACGCACACACACACACACAGACACACAGTATTCAGAGTAGAGACCAGAGTAAAGAGCTGTGATGTATAGAACACAATACACCCTGTGGGACCAATTAGGGATGTTGTGTCATGAGGGACACACACACACACACAAACACACACAGACACAGATAATCTCTCTTCTGCTCTTACTGTAGAATAATTCTATGTTGTGTTGTTGTTTGAACTACAGCATTATAGTACATCCTCCCTAGACATCCTGCTGGACTTACAATGAACCAGGAAGACACTGGGAGGGAGGCAGGGAGACAGGGAGGCAGGGAGGCAAGGCAGGGAGGGAGGGAGGGAGGCATGCACAGAAGAGTCTGGTTACTGAGCAACCAGTTATCATGAATTCCCTTCCGATCTACCATACCCAACCACAACACTCTAACGCACTGTCCTGTCCATTTCAGCAGTTCTCAAACCTCTATTCTGGTATTTATTATTTACCTTTATTTAAAGATAAGTTTTTGTTTTTACAATAACTGCCTGTACACATAATAAAACAACACATTTTTCAATATGATAATAGTGAACGTAAAAATACATATAAACAAATACAGCAAATATTTTTCTTCATGTAAAACCTCAAGCAGTGTTGTGAATTCATTCAAATGTAAATTGCATACAACCTAGGCTAATTTTGCAGTTTATTCCACCTATAGGGGAAAGAAAAGTAAAGGCAGTTTTACCTAATTCCAAAAATACCCTTTTTTTAACCAATAATTTTTTGTCCTTTAAGTAAAGGGATAGTTTGCCCACATAACAAAACGGCAGAAGGTTTCTTGGCACTGTTTCCAAATGCTAGCATTTTAGCATTTGTGGCACAAATCCTATCCAAGTCCATAGACCTAGCACTGGTGCATCATTTGTGCATCATATCAAAAATATCTGAAATTGATTGTGAGGCTCAACAAAGGTCCTTATGGATGATTTGAACACTATGCATTGGTAACATCACTTCAATGGCATTTGTTTCACAAATGCAATGTAATCATGGTTTCCATAATATAATTGTATGCATAGGGCCTTTGTTGTGCACTTGGATATGATATGGGAAAAATTATAATATAGGTCAATGGACTTGGATAGGATTTGAGCTGAAATGCTAAAATGCTAGCATTTACAAACAATGCCAGTGGAACTAAACCAGATACTGTATGCCTGTTAAACTTTGTCCATAAACTGCTAACAGGGTAAGGACAACAATGTACACCATTTGATCATTTGGGTGAACTCTTCCTTTAATTGATTTAACTTGGGAATGAGAGGAGGCCTGTGTGCAGGAAGACTCAGCATCTGTACTGTGGTGGAACGGACCTGATCTGAATAATTATCAGAATGTTTGGAAGGACTGAGCGATTGAATTATGTCCAGATTTGAGGCCAAACTGAGCGTCTTGTTGACTGATGTCTGGGCAGCTCTACTCTGTATCACTTGCCGCTGTCCCTTTCTGCTAACATTTACAGATGACAAATCACCCTTCTGTTTCTGGCACCGAGAAACCCACAAAGTTGTCTTCACAGAGAGCATGATGGGCCTCCCTCTGCCAGAATCTTTCTCTCCTTTTCCTCTTTCTCTCTTTTTCACCCGTTCTATCTCTTTCTTTCTCTTTCTTTCATTATCCGCCTTGTCTCTCCTCTCTCACACACTCTTTAATACCCATGATAGATTCCTTTGCCAGTTGGTGTCTGGTAATCTTCAGCCAGTGAGAGCTCTCCTTCTCCCTCTCTCTCTTTATTTCTTTGTGATGCTTCCTCTCTCTTTCTCACTACCCCCCCCCTTTCTCCCTCTCTCTTGCTCTTTCCCTTTCTCTCGCTCTCTTTCCGTCTCTCTCTCTCTTTCTCTCTCTCGATCTCTTTCCCTCTCACTCGGTCTCTCCACAAATGCTACAAGCCCACGTCCTTTTTCTCACCCTCAGTCTAAAGAGGGAGTGCAGAGGAGAGGCACAGTTGTGTATATTTGTGTGTAGGTATGTGTTTATGTGTGTGTTTGTTTATTTGTGTGTGTGTGTGGGGGTGTATTAGTGTGTGCGCGTGCTGGACTCTGTCCCTGGTGTAACAAAAGCCTACTGCTTTACAGTCTCATACAAACATATTGATTATTTCTCTCAGTCTGTTACGCCAGACGGACATTTTCTTCCTCTATTATCATAGCTGGCATATGAAACTGGTCCTGTACAAGACAGCACTCCCTGTTGGTTAATAACTAAAGCATCAGAGTTATTCTCCATGAATACTAGGTTGGAGACAGGGTTAGAGTCAACATCAGGCTTACTGACTGAATGAATGACTGACTGGATTACTGACTGACCATGGACTGATTATCAAACTGACTGACTGGCTAACTGACTTACAGATTGATTGACCTGCTAACTGACTAACTGACTGACTGGCTGGCTAACTGACTGACTGAGTGGTCAACTGACTTACTGACTAACGACGTAGTTCCATTTGATGAGTCGTGTTGCGTCTGTTTTCCCGAAGGCTCGCTGCAATGTCACAGTTCCTGTCAATCAAACACCCAGTCTAGCAGACCTATAGTCTTGAAAGCAAAAGACACAAGCTCCTTTTGGTGCTCCGTAAGAAACGAAGGGGAACTGTCCTACTCTCATACACCTCTTCCACAAGTGTTCTCTAGCAGTCAGTGACTGTGGAAGAGAGCTGTGTTTGAGGCCACAGCTACTTAGTGATGTCACGCACACAGACACACAACACACATACACACACACAGCTCAACTCCCCCTTCTATTCAGCGCTGCAGGCTGTCTGATCCACTCAGTTTTGCAATTCAATCAGCCACTCAGCCGCTCAACGGCAGTACATCACTATAACACAGCTGCTAATTGGCCCACTCTGATTAGAATAGTGGAGATACTACACGTGTATGTGTGTGTGTGTGTTTGTTTCGTGTAGACAAGATGTGGAGAGAGAAGATGTGTTTGTTTCTTCCACAGCGATAGAGTTTTTCACTTCTCATCCACCCACATACAATACATAATCTCTGTAGCCCAGTGTCCATACCTTCATATAAAACAAACACACACTTTTATTTTGAAGGCCTGGGGACCCATGTCTGTAACACTGCACTCCATGACATGTCCCAAAGTCACGGAGTGTCAAAGACTTGGATGTGAGCTAAAGACACCGGTCACAAGACTTTGACATTGTGGCAAGGATGTGTCCTGTAATAGACCGGTAGTGGACTGTTTAACTGCAAGTACAATGTTTAAACAGGCCCTCTCAGCCCGAATTTTGTGAAAACCATTTTTCCCACAAATCCCTCCCACATGTTGTGAACAGAAATAGAAACGTACTTGGATATTTCTTCTTTTTTATGAAAGAGAGTTTAGTCTGTTCAGGCAGTTTGGCTCTTTCCTGGAAGCCCTATATCTTTAAAGGTCATTTAGCTGCAGAAGGCTGAGAGAGACAGACAAAAGAAAGGAAAATAGGGAGAGTGAGGAAGACAGACAGAAGAAGAGAGTGGGAGGGGGGAGACAGAAGGAGAGAGAGGAGAGTGGGAGAAAGACAGAGAGTTATTTAATGTGATGGTAAACAACATTTCTCTATCATCGGGGACAGATGGGTACATGGCTTCCATCCACCTTGATTTGCATTTCCTTAGATCCAGCGAGGAGTGAAATAGGAGGAAAATGACCGGGGTTTCATTAAACAATCCTAACTTCTCAAAGTGACACATTCGTTCCCATCAAATCCATGAATTCTTCCAAAGGAACACATGCAGTCTGCCTGAGGTTGAGGCCAGACGTCGCTTAGCAAACAAAGGAAAGCAAATTCCATAGTGACCAAACATAGTAACCGTCAACCACTTTCCCTCAACCCATTACTTCAACAGTTATCATATTAGGTCCACTAAGCTTTCGTAATCAGAATGCACAACTGGCCATTCAATCCCAGGCATTCACACACACAGACACAGACACACACACACACACACACACACCCACCCATACACACACCCATACACACTGGGTATTTATTCTCAGGCATCAGCCACACACCCAGATAATGACCAGCTGATCTGGCTGGCCCTATCCCAGAATGCTTTGGGGCTGACGTAGTGTCTGACAGGTGGTTGAGGCAGAGGAATGCAGTCTGAGCTCTCCACCACTGTGGGCTGACAGGGCGAGAGCGAGAGGGAGGCGTGGACGGACGTGGGTTGTGGTGGAGAGAAACACCTTACAGGAACTCCAACCTTACATCTCCACCCAAATATCGGGAGCCAGCTCACATTAGCTCTCAGTCCACAACTGAGACATCATTCCCCCAGTCGTTCCCTCGGTCGTTCCCTTAGTCATTCCCTCAGTCGTAGGCGCTTGTTTTAGGTGGAATGTTTTCTATGAGGGGAGTCTTGATTGCCTGACTCCATTCCATAACCTGCCCATTCACTTGCTTTAGCGGACAAGAGGGTTCCTTGATCACAGCTCTATTTCATGCTTTATATGATAATACACTACTAGCCTGGATGTAGTGTGCTCTAGGCCTACATATATCATTTGGATCTACTGTTTGAATGGGAATGGAATTATTTTCAACATGCTCTTTACTCTCAGTAGTGACTTCATTGAATGACTGAAACAAACTAAAGTGAACAATAACAAGGACTGACCTGTCTAGCCCTAAAGTCTACTAAAGACATTACTATAGTCCATAAACACAGATGGACAGATACAGTAGTCCCTGAACACAGAGACACTCACTGAACACACAGAGATAAACAGGTAGTTTAGTCACCGAAAAGTGTTTTCTATCACATCAATTTGCGTAATGTGTGTTGGGAAGTCTCTCCCTCAGCCTCTATCTTTCTTTCTCCATCGCTCAGTTTCTCCCTGCCTTCCTCTTGCTAAATTGGGGGCCTTCAGGGGGTGCCCAGTCAATGAGGAGGGAGAACCAGAGATCTCAGTTAAGTATTTGATCACACAGACCTCTTTTATATGGCATTTTTGAGCATTATGGCCTAGGGCTGAATGGTGAAGTGTTTACGGTAGTCTGGGGTCCTGACTCAATAAAGTGTTTTTAAAATTGGAACCTTTCACCCTCTCCTCCCTGAGTCTGCCTAACAGGATAGGTTCCCAGGCACTGTCCTTTTGGACAAGCAGGAGTAACACCACCAGGCTGGACAGTGTAAGATAAGACATACTAAAGCCGAGCATTAAGGGTGCATTTTTTAAACCGTAAAACCGTAAGACAACCAGCCATCCAGTCAGTCAACCAGCCAGCCAATTAGAGAGCCGGACAGCTAGCGTCAGCCAGAAAGGAAGTCAGCCAACCAGCCAGCCAGTCAGTCAGTCAATTGGCCATCTATCCAAGGAGAGACCCAACCAAACAACCAGTCAGCTTGCCAGCCAGTCAGCCAACCAGCTAGTCAGAGACTTAGCTAGTTTGTCACCCAGACAGCCAGCCAGTGTTCTGTTTTCCGTTGCTTGGCAGCAAGGCAGGTGAGCAGCCCTTGAGTGTTTTTAATGGCTTGATGATTCGCCAGTTAGTATTCTTTTTAGTCTCTTAACCTCTGTGCTTGGCCCTGTGCCTCTCTCCAGCCTGGCAGAGTCACAGCTGCACTCAGGGAATGTACCAGGGCAGGGTGAGGAGGGGTGAAGAGAGAGGAGGCGGGGGTGAGGGGGGTGAGTAGGGTGTGTGTTCTTGAAACCCCATTTTCACAGTCGAACACACACACACACACACACACACATACACACACACACACACACACACACACACACACACACACACACACACACACACACTTGCAGAAGTGCACATATGTATACATAGACAAACAAACACACACGCATAGTTAGGCCTTATGAAAAAAAACAGAATTCCCCCCTGGCCAACTTGGCGAGGTTAGAGAGAAGGTAACCCTCCCTCCCCCTCTTTCCCTCACTCACCCCTCCCTCCCCCTCTCCTCCCCCTCATCTATTCCCCTTTGTGTTTCTGCATGTATGTGTGCTCATAGCAACAGCAGCTTAACACACATAGAGGATGTTAGTGTGGTCACCGAGGCATTCAACAGCCCATAATATCCCCCCCTGCCAGGCCTCCAGGGCCACTAAAGGTTCAATGGACTCATCTGGGATGGATGCATCCCCAATGTGGATTTTAGATACAGAACACAACGAACAGACATGCAGAATACACTATGGTATGATAATGACCTACTATGGTAACCTACACTATGGTATGATAATGACCCACAATGTTAACCTACACTATGGTATGATAATGACCTACTATGGTAACCTACACTACGCTATGATAATAACCTACTATGGTAACCCACATTATGGTATGATAATGACCTATTATGGTAACCTGCACTATGGTATGATAATGACCTACTATGGTAACCTACACTACGCTATGATAATAACCTACTATGGTAACCCACATTATGGTATGATAATGACCTATTATGGTAACCTGCACTATGGTATGATAATGACCTGCTATGGTAACCTACACTACGCAATGATAATAACCTACTATGGTAACATACACTATGTTATGATAATGACCTACTATGGTAACCTACACTATGCTATGATAATGACCTACTATGGTAACCGACACTATGGTACGATAATGACCTACTATGGTAACCCATGATCCCATGGTTTTGGCTCACACTTGATAGAGCTGGCGAATGTAACTAAAGGGGGAAGGAATTAACAGATATTTAGCGAACGGTCAGTTGATCGTCCCTTAGACAAATTGAATGAGCATTTCGTTCTTTTTGTTTTAGTGCACAGCTGTCTAACCAGTGGGAGTGGGACAACGCTTGGATTGTGCTTGGATAGCGTATGTCTAGCGTAAGTATGTGATGCACAGGGCAGTCACAAGTCCTTTCTGCTGTGGTCTGGCAGTAAAGCCTATCACTCACTCCCCCGCTGCTTTGCCTAAGTGCACTCTTAAACACACACACACGCACGCACGCACACACACACACACAGACGCACGCACACACTTCTACTTAGTATGCATGCGGCAGCTCAGCCAAACCCAAGGTCACAGCAGAGAGAGTGAACAAGAGCTAGAGAGAGGGAGATGGAGACGTAGAGAGCGAGGACAGGAAGTAGACAGAGAGAGAGAATGAGGGGTAGAGGGAAGAGGAAGAGAGAGAGAGGGAGAGAGAGAGTTAGAGAGAAAAACCTCTTGGTCAAATTAGAACAAAATGCTACTTGGGTCTAGAACATGTCTCAATCTATTCCCAGTTGCATTCCCAGACCTTGGGAACTATTCTGCTTGAGGGGAAAAAAACATTCAGGTTTGGGTGGATTATTTGGAAGTGGAATCCATCATTGATTACAGTTACATGATCAATTAAAAATGATCAGTAATGTAATTTTTTGGATTACTCCAAATGACCAATGTAAGTACTCTCGTAGTGTGTCTAGATTATTCTCAGACACACGTTCACCACAGTGTTAACATCTCAGATTATATGTTATTTCCAAATTAGGGAGCAGTGTGAGAGCATAGAGATCCAAAATAATAGATATGTTTAATAATATTCTATGTGCGAGACAGTCGCATGACGTTGTCAGTTGATGGTACCAACCGATGATCACACAATAACGTTATTCGCCACAGTACAAGAAATGTGGAGCCCAATAATAACTCATTTAACTTGTGACTGTTAGATGCAACAGATTAAGTGTAAAGGAACTTAAATGGTATTATTCAAAATAGACACTGTCCATCAAGTTTATGATATGTCCATATTTGCAGTACCAATATACATAGTTTCATCAAATGCAGCTTTGATAATAAATTTAAGTAATTCCTAGCTGTTTATATGAATA
Organism: Esox masquinongy; assembly: GCA_016801175.1. NCBI lineage: Eukaryota > Metazoa > Chordata > Actinopteri > Esociformes > Esocidae > Esox > Esox masquinongy. Next base: position 14,886 of record JACXGI010016671.1, read on the forward strand.
TAAAAGTAAGCAGGGCTGAGTACAATTACTTGGTTTGTTTAATTTGGTTACCGACACCAATGTATTTACATAATCCCTGTTCCATGTAATCTCTTACTGGCTATCCTGTCTATGATTCCCACAGCCTGAGGGACATTGATTCCCTAAGTAGACTGATTTCACAATAAATAAAAACCTGTATTATGTCGCCTAACCATCATCCATGTACATTTGAGCAATTCTGCTTAATTTTTCTTCCATAGTTCTGTATTTACTAACACATTTGGCATATCTATTATAGTATCTAAAGGCCATTAAAGCAACATTTATTTATATTTGAATTTGAGAGAGAGAAAGAGAGAATGACATCATTACTACACAAGGCAGGCAGGCAGGCAGGCAGGCAGACTACTCCTCTCTTATGGCTGATCAATAGAGAGAGACTCTGAGACAGTGAGAGAGACAGAGAGGGAATGAAAGAAGAGATAAAGAGAGAAAAAAGGAGAGGCGGAGAGAGAGAGGGAGAGAAAAAAAGGAGTGAGGGGCAGTGAGATAAATAAAGAGGGAGCGAGGTGGTTGCTGTGATTTACGGTGATGAGCTCAACCTCCCAGACAAGGGCCAGACTACTGGAGCCTCCCGCTGTGGGTGATCTCAACCCATGGACACACACACACACACACACACACACAC